>CM026401.1:58149965-58160767 GCA_014843695.1 Archivesica marissinica
CAAATGTATATCTATATAACATACACATTTAGATATGTAATGGAGATAATCTCAATAAGCTTTACGCTTTCGATTAAATCCAGTTTCAGCATGTATACAATTGATATGTACTGTACATAATGAATGAATAAATATGTTTAAACCAACATTAACCCTAGCAATGCAGCTTAAACCAAAAACATTTTAGAATACATATTTGCGAATTGTGTCATCTGATTTCGAGCTCCTTTACATTGCTCTTCTGAATTGATTTGTGTTTATGGTCACATGTTACTACACTCAGTACATTTAAAAACGCACCATTTGTGTCATCAATTTTATTTGGACTTGGGTCGGTTTAGGTTTTATGATTTGACATAGATGATGTATATCTTATTTCCCTTTAGACATGAAGCTAAATCAGGACGCTAACTATAGCATATAACCTGTCGCACCTTTATCCATGAAAAACACATTTTGCACGTGCACCATTTAGTGCACGATTATTTCAGGTTTGTATGCATGTTTATTCAAGGCCTGTTCATTGCTACACTATAAAAACACAAAACTACGATAGTCCATTATACAGTAAGCATGCCGCATCTCACTAGTCTCATAAGGGTGCAAAATTGAAGTGTATCATTTAGCTTAAAAATTATTTTTATTTCATAGCAAACTGGTTAAATGTGATTACGTGAAAAAATTTAGGCGTCAATGTTGCCGATGTTGATTTGTTGGCCTAAAACATATGTTCACGAGTAATGAGCCAATGTTGTATTTCTCGGAGAGGACATTTTTTGACGGAATCATAGATACCCATCTTTTGGCCCACATTACAACTAAAACGGCAGAACTTGTATACAAAATGATTCATACAACTTCATGTAATATTTCTGTAGATTATTTATTTAAAAAAATGCGTCCATATCATTCTTGATGAGAATGGAAAATGGAGGACATTTCGGAGAGGACATATTTTGACGGAATCTGTATCATATTTTCGGATCACATACACGAGAAATAAAATTTTCACAATCTTGCGAAGTTTATTTTGATTACATTCCAAAACATTTATATGCTTGATTATTCAGCTTTTATCACCAACTAATGGTGGTTTTAGGGGAGTGAGCCTACTCAAATATTATAATTAGTCAAATGAGACTGATGTTTATTGTCCAAAACTTGCCATTTTGCCATATTTCAGTCAATAATTCTGTGATTTGAATAATTTTTTCGCCCTGGTAGACATATACAACAGGACTGAATGCTTTAACATACTTAGTTGCTAGTATAAGTACAGATAATTACCCATATTATTTAATTGTGTGGCATTAACCTACATGTACCCTGATTGTAAAACAACCCTCATGCGTGTTACCTCTGTTAGTATAGGCCGAGAAAAGAACTACTCTTGTATTACGTTTATTTACGTCGCTACAGGTTGCCCACATGAACGACGCCTCCAGAAGAGATTAGCAATGATACGTACAGAGACATATTCCAGAATCTCCTCTGGTTCTTTTACGTGCACGGTGTAAACACCCGACACCAGTCGGGGGATCGAACCTGCGATCCCTGGATTAAGAAATAATCGATATAGTATTTCCTCGTACTAGTGAGCATTCTTTGAAAGTAGTACCACGACTAATTTATGATGTAGGTGTGTTTTTGCGAGAGGTAAACAGTTTAATCCTTTAGTCGATTAAACAAAGCATTATGTACATAACAGGACAACCAAGCTTATACATGTATTTATGTTATGTTGCGTTTATATATGCTCATATGAGCGACTTCTCATGAAGAGAGCAGTCATATTAGATTTTGGAAGATAGTCAATGATACAGGCAGTGATTCATTCCACTGACCGTCTATATGTCAGTGGAATGGCCATGCGTCTTTATACAGTACTGTAGTCACTATCGCGCCTTTATGTAGATAGATAGATAGAGACTTTTATTTCCTCCATTTCTGAAGAGCATACAATATTTACAAATCATTATTAATATGTATGTACAAACAGTATAATATAAATGCACAAATAACCCTGTTAATTGTCAGTTGAGTACTCGCAGCTGAGCTATACATACATTAGAAACATTAGAAAAGCACAGTTGTAGTACTCAATTAATCAATGCACAAACATCCTGATGCATCCAAGATAACAGAAAACAATTAGCTTACGGTAAACCCATTAATAAATAAATATATCGTTTTTATAATTATGTGAAACCACAATGTTTCGTTTGTTTACATAGTGTTCGCGTATTATGTAAACAACACAACACAAATATTAACAACATCACAACATTAATGTGAATCTGAAACATAGTTCATACAAATTAGTTTTAGCTTGATTGCCAAACAAGTTCTTCCAACATTACCTTAATTAGTCCGTCTCCGTGGTCGAATGGTTAAGGTCGCTGACTTGTATACCACTGTAACCTATCATCACTGATGGTCACGGGTTCGAGCCCCGCTCAGACCGTTTCTCATTTATATGAAAAAGTTGGCAGTTTCTTGTGGAGGTTGGTGCACCCAACTACTGGTTAACCGCTGGAGCCTGCCCAGGAAAGGTGTTGTTAGGTAAACTGCCCGCTTGCGATATAGCCCAAAATGGTGCTGATGCAGGCGCAAAACTCGAAATATAACATAACATAATAACATAATATTACCGTAATCGCTTTCGAGACCTTATTCCTTATGGAAAATATCGCCATGTGGGAGAGAGAAGAGGCACTGTAATCTAAGTGACCTTTCTGAAGGAACAATCGTAACGGCTGCAGTTAGGCGCCATCTCCCGGTCATTTACGCCTGAAGCGAACGTTCTACCTCAGCGCTATCACGACTTCCGAATGTCAGACCTGCTGTGCGAAATATATTCATCAGAATACTCTACTGAGGTCACATGCTCTCTGCCGCGTACTATACATGATCCTATGTGTACATGGGAAGAATAGTCGATGGCATTGAGTAATATTGTGTATGATGTGTCAGCTGATCATTGTCCAGCCGCATACAATCACGTTTCGTTATCTCATTTGCAGACGTGCTTTGTCCGCCGCTAACCGTTGCAATGTTCCTTTAATGACCCACCATGTTGAATCAACGGTGCCTATGCAGAAACCAATAGGTATATTACCTTTACTTCAGTTATGTGAGAAATACAATACTAATTAAATGTGTTATAAAATTAGAAACAAGTTAAACGATGATAGCTACAGGTATCCATGGCAACCATGTTGTATTATGAATGAAATCCTGTGCGTTGTGCCCGTAGCTATGATGTGTGTGTGTTTTACGTTTATTTGTCGTCGCTACCGGTTGCTCATATGAGATATGCCTCATGAAGAGATTAGTCATGTTAGATTGTTGGAGGATAGTGATGATACAATGATACAGACAGAGACCCATTCCAGAGTATCCTCTGGTTCTTTTACGTTCACGATGTAAAGCATCGACACGAGACCTCGGTTTAAAATCCTGTCTGAAAGACTGTTATTTTTATTATGGTCAGACGGGGGGGGGGGTGTCGAAGCTATTATGTACCACTGACCATATAATATATACCACACGCGCAATCCGATATAGCAAACATCACCCAGGATGTACGTAAACTTTTAGCGCCTCATAAACATAGTGAAGAACCTTTGTTATCAGGATCACTTCCGAAATATAATGGATTCGTCCTAGACTCGATGTCCACCCGTCCTCCAAATGTCATGAATATTTGACCGTAACTGTATGCGTATTCCTGCAAAACGCTAGCCTGGGAACAGGCGTTGATATATTTTGCCTGGTCAGTCATATATATATATATATATATTTTCATACCGAGATCTTTAATTGGGCTGTATTGAGTTTCTGATAATATCAACGTCATTTTGCCAGAAGTAAATTAGTGAAAAATCGACAGACTGGAACCCAGGTTATTGTCATTTTGCCATAAGTAAATTAGTGAAAGATCTACAGACTTGAACCCAGGCTAGCAAAACGCTAAAGGATTGCAAAACAAACTCAACAGTGCCTTCCGTGCCTCTTGTAACATTAACCTTAACATTTGTTTCAGTTTAAACATCTATATTAGGATGTCATTCCGACCTCCGGCCTGGTGACATATACACGCATACATACCACGGTTACCCATCATCTATCGTGGATGCTGATACGAAAGAACTATTCAGTGATGTAATTGAAGCTAAGTCACGTGGCATTTTGTTTGATGTAGGACATGGTGCGGGAGCATTTAATTGGACAGTTGCAGATATTTCTGCCAAGCGAAACTTCTGGCCAGATCTAATTGGTAATTTATACTACGCAGCGTTCATTTGTTTATATGTTCCTAGGTGTTTAGTGTCACACCAGCATCATTGGTAATATAATGACTCTCTAGCTATCATTAATGGAGGGAGATCACGGATGTTCCTCTGTGCAGTTGTTTAAACATGGAATCACCCGGATAGAGCCACCGATCTTCCACAAGCCAGCTGGATAGTTTATGCAATCATAGATACACCCGATACAGTAATTGAGAAAATTGACGTTATTAATGTTTATACAAATTTATTTTAGCTCGATTGCGAAACAAGTTATTTCAACTTATATAAATCACTCTCGAGACCTCATTCCTGATGGAATCCATCGCCACGAGGGAGAGAGAAGAGGCAACGTGGAATTTAAATGCCTTGCCTAAAGGCACAATCGTAACGGCTCCAGTGGGGCTCGAACTCCAGACCTTTCGCACCTGAAGCGAACGCGCATCCACTGCGCTATCACGACTTCCACGACGTTATTAATCATGTGCTTGTTCGATTGTTACATGAGTTTAATGTTTAAACATATTTATTTTCTATAGCTGTTAAAAATATAATTCAGGAATTGAACACAAAGCTATACACAATACAAGACATTTATAATAGTAACTACAGTCTACATTCGCTATGTCAACGTCGTTTATGTCGAATTCTCCGGTTATCGCGAAGTCGGATCAAAGTCCCATCTCAGACACCATCATTTTACATATAACTGGCTCCGTTTATATATAATTTCGTTAACTTCGGTTATGTCGAAGTATTTTGTTCGGTCCGACGGAATTCGACATAACGGATGTATACTGTACATCAATTTATATTAATGCATATTAGTCCGCCTCCGTTGTCGAGTGGGTTAAGGTTATGACTTGAATACCACTGTAACCTATCATCCCTGATGGTCATGGGTTCGAGCCCAGCTCAAAGCGTGTATCATTTATATGAAAAGGTTGGCAGTTTGGTTCACCTAGTACTGGTTAACATCTGGAACATGCCCATGACATGTGTTGTTACGTAAATTACCCGCCGGAGATATAGTCCAAAATGGTGGTATTACAGGCGTAAAATCGAGATATAGTCCAAAATGGTGGTATTACAGGCGTAAAATCTAGATATAGTCCAAAATGGTGGTGTTACAAGCGTAAAATCTAGATATAGTCCAAAATGGTGGTGTTACAAGCGTAAAATCCGAAGAAACAAACAAGCTATTACTACATATTCAACTAAGTGTTGTTTTATTTATAGGAAGCGATATGCACACACTCAACCAAGATGGACCAGTGTATGATCTCACAACAGTTATGACGAAATGTCTTCATCTAGGAATGAATTTGGACCAAATAGTTAAATGTGTAACATATGCGCCAGCACAAGCATACGGCCTTCATTCTATTGGATCACTGTCTCCAGGCAACGGTGCTGATGTATCTATTCTAAAAATTGAAGACTGTGACGTAATGTTAGAAGATAGCGTCGGTCAAACTAGAAACGTAAAACAAAGAATAATTCCAGTTGCTGTGTGGCGGGATGGCGAAGAATATCCAATTAAATTACCTGATATCTGGCCTAATACGCATGCCCAGCAACGCTCGTTGAACAATCTTGAAAACCAAATTGTTAAAGATTAATACAGGATCTGTGCGATTGACTAAGGTAACATTAATACATTTGGATAAATTACTTTAATCAAGACAGCCCGTGTTTGTTTTTCATATTCACTTCGTGCATTAACATATACCTTTATACGTGGCATCCGTGGTCCAGTGGTAGAGCGGTCATCGATCGGTCCCGGGTTCGATACTCGGGTTAACCCAAGTATGTAGTGTCATTGAGCAAGGCACCGCACACACATTGCTTAGTACTGGTTAACCACTTAGGTCGGCTGAGCTTGCCCAGGAAAACATGTCTACGTCCCCGCAAGGGATTTGACATTAATGGAACATATACATACATCCGTGGTCCGTGTGCATAGCTTCGAATTTAGACTTTTGGGGTCCCTGCTTCAAAACGTATGATGGACTATGCAATTCGGCTACTTACATTATTTTATTAGAGAATTAGTTAGATTCGCAAACATCGATGAGGTCACCGTTAAGTAAGATACTTTTAACATTTTTCATCCATTGGAATTTCCAGTTTTGTATAATTATATTATTCGAGAATTTATAATAACTCCAAATAGAGCATGCATGGAACGAGACCATTTATGTATATGCGGTGAATCAAGTGTTTTACGTTTATTTATCATCGCTACCGGTTGCCCATATGAGCGACGCCTCCTGAGTAGTAGTGCAATGATACAGACAGAGACCGATTCCAGAGTCTCATCTGGTTCTTTTACGTGCACGGTGTAAAGCACTGACACGAGACCTCGGTTTAACGTCCCATCTGAAAGACTGTTAATTTTATTAGGGTCAGACGGGGGATCGAACCTGCGATCCCTGGAATACCAGTCCAACGTGTTACCACTGGACTACAGATCCGTCTGTATGTGAAACAAGTTATCCCAACACGATATAAGTATTGCCTTTCCATGGTATTGCTACCTGTCTCACCGTCGCGTTTAATGTAGTATATTGACAGAAGGTTACACTTTCAATATTAAATTGTTTGTTGGTATGATTAAAAGCGGCAATTTTGCAGTATCAGTTATTTCTGTTTAATCAGAATGATCGTTATATAATTGAATGTATGCTTTGAAGATTAATGAACGACCTGCGGCGGCTTTGATGCTATTATGTAACATTCAACGAGTGATCCTTTAAACAATGAGGTAATGGTAGATTGGTAGTTGTAACTGATCAGGACCGCTATACGTCCACCCCTAAGATCACACCACACAGTAACGAGCAACCTTCAACAAACAAAATTCAATATGACTTTATAGTTTAGGTTATACAAATTTATTTTAGCTCGATTGCGAAACAAGTTATTTCAACTTACATAAATCACTCTCGAGACCTCATTCCTGATGGAATCCATCGCCACGAGGGAGGGAGAAGAGGCAACGTGGAATTTAAATGCCTTGCCCAAGGGCACAATCGTAACGGCTCCAGTGGGGCTCGAACTCCGGACCTTTCGCACCTGAAGCGAACGCGCATCCACTGCGCTATCACGACTTTATAGTTTATATAATATAGAACTTAATTGATTGAACAATTTAAAGTTTAAGCTTTCTTCCCGATGGGAATGGTTTCAGAAACTAGTGAAACTAGTTACATCATGCTCTATCAACAGTACATTAGAATAAGTAATGTCAATGACATGTACCCATTAAATAGTGCTGAGGAATGGTCATGTTTACACGATACTATAGCACAAACTGTGGAACGAGAAAACAGCTGCCATTCAATCGAGTATATAGTTACTTCAATCGAGTATAAACCTTTACGTTACCTCGTCTAAATGATCTGTGCAAGGACATTGACAATGTTTACATATACCAATATAGGCACCGACACGTTCCCATATCGGCCTTGTGGAGAAGGACATTGTGATCCGTTCGGCCTTGCTGTTATATCGTAATCCGTGATGGTGATTCCAAGATACTAGAGGAATACCAACACTTATGACCATGACAACTTGTGTGTGTCTTTGTTAATGATGTATTGTGTGCTGTACGTTTATTTATCGTCGCTACCGGTTGCCCATATGAGCGACGCCTCCTGAAGAGATTATTCATTTTAGATTTTGGAGGATAGTGTAATGATACAGACAGAGACACATTTCAGCATCTCCTATGGTTATTTTACGTGCACGGTGTAAAGCACCGACACGAGACCTCGGTTTATTGTCCCATCTGAAAGACTGTTAATTTTATTAGGGTCGAACATGCGATCCCTGGATTACCAGTCCAGCGTGTTACCACTGGGCTACAGATCCGTCTTGATATCGAACAGCGACGTTAAGTATTGTGCACTTAGTGGGTCTATAGAGCTCATGTGCCAGCTCACTACCTACTTTTCCAAATAACTGGTCTATTTTGAGATATCTTTATCATGCACGCTTCCCTGTTCACAATTGCTATTAGCTATGTGTCGGGTCTGTAATAACCTTTGTGAGGATCCGAGTTATCTTCAACATCACTGACTTGGTGGAGGTTACGCAAAGCCATCAGCGATGCGCACCGTAGTGCTGTTTAAAGACTGTAGTCTCCGACCCCCCCGCGTCCCCCCAAATTGTAAGAATTATACCGTTACACCTGTTCCCTGTGATTAGTGGTTGGTATCAACCCAATGTAGCAGCTACGTTCAGTTAATTTGGCGTATGTAGGGCTATTTTCTAACGGGTATATATGAACGGATCACTCTGTGAGTGCAGAATTAGTCAAACCAAGGCAGGCCCTGACCCCCAATTTAAGGAAACGTATCTTATTGATTGTTGTAAAGAAAATTGATAGTTATGAGTATTCAAACTACATAATCCAGATCAGCACAGGGACATAGATTACATGTTATGTAGGTGCCTCATCAGCCGTAGCGTAATCACTGAGACTGATAATTTGTATGCATGTATATAATATATGTGTATGGGCCGGAGGCCTTGAATTACGAATAAACTGTTAAACTGATCAGGATCTATGTTGTTTGTAAGGGCGGAGTTTCGTCACTTTCATATTCTGTTCTGTCACTTTCATGTATCATCTGGTTTAA
Organism: Archivesica marissinica; assembly: GCA_014843695.1. Lineage (NCBI taxonomy): Eukaryota > Metazoa > Mollusca > Bivalvia > Venerida > Vesicomyidae > Archivesica > Archivesica marissinica. Next base: position 58,158,904 of record CM026401.1, read on the forward strand.
AAAGGCCGCCAGATTAAGTGTGAAAATAATGCCTGTTTATACCTTGCCCAAATGTTGGATTTGAACTGGAGCGTACAACGGAGTCTTGTATTATTCTTGACTTGCACTGTCTCATTCCATTGACATATTGCCAAATTTGAGCGTATAGTGTAGTGAAGAGCAGAGAAGGTTCCGATACGTTTGTCATGGAAAACATTTGGTGGTCATTTTGGTAATGTTTGACAATACATTCCATTTTTGTTCGAAGTATGGATTGGTCACCATTGCAATTACGCATAGCATATTGCATATGTGTTTTGACCGGCCCAACTTTGTCGGAAAGTTGAATGGACCAGGTTTTGCCCTCTCGGCATTTTGCACCACTTGATATCTGTTTCGGTTGCTTTTCAAGGGATACGGATGCATGCCATGTGTCATATTGATTTACTGTACGTTGCTGATTTTCTCTGATATATTTGCTAACACTTGTATTACGATCGTGACCATGGCGTCGAACATTAATTTGTTTTGTTTCAAGGTGGGCATATATTCTTTTTGTGTCCAGAAGCTCATGTCGCTGTGCACATGGGTCGTCAGCACGGCTGACTATTTCGTGATGTATTACTTGTTTAGTATTATACCCAAGACAGGCAACGTCAGTGAACTTGGAGTTTCGCCGAGTACTGTGCCGTGCATCTGTTACCAAGTCTATTGAGTTATCAGGCCCGTTTAACTGAAGCTCTTCGGTTAGAGCAATATCACAGGATGACCGTCTTTCTTCGCTAATATGATCAGACGTGAATTTTAGATAAGCTTTAGTGGTTCGAGATCCAAGCGTTTGCAGTCCAATTGTAGAAATGAATCTATCCATCTGTGATGGTAGCATGCCACTTGTGATATAGCCATGAAACATTCGTAACGTGACTAAATTCTTTCCATTAGATAGTTCAAGTGATGATTTCCAAACAGACTTAATTGGCATTGGTCACATGTTACAATGAATTGTTTGCCATAGTTAATACTATTAGTCGCCTTCAATGTCAACCTGAAATCACAAGTACCGCTATGTCTGTATGAAATGTCTGAGAAGTTCTGCAATGCAGTTTGTGTTGTAATAACGAGATTCTCATCGTACGACTGCAAAGTACATTCATTGTGGTCATCTACTGGGGCAGGATGGCTATTCTCTTCCGACAATAGGCTCTCTTTGTATTTTGTAACTATTATATTGAGTACATCAAGAGTATTAGGTTTATCGTTCTTTTTACGTCTCAAAGCGAGATCAATACATTTTAGATCACTTCGGAATTGTTCGTATTCAGATTTATGGCCAAATAAGTTCATATTAAAACGCTGTTTACTCATTTTTGAGCTAATATCAATTCAAGAATTGGATTGAAAAAAGTTTACTCAATAGTAAGTAACCAACTAGTTCATTAAAAAAAATTGCAGACAACTTGCATGTACACACAGAGACGGTGTGACAAAGAATATGCAATCACTTATTTATTAATAATAAACCATATAATATACTGTAGCGAAGAAAGATACTTTACATCTAAAATGGTGTACACACTAGCATGTAGGAGCAGTAATACAATAATACATTATATCTAATCACAGTATTAGAAAATCAAAGGTTTTCAAGATTGAAAATACTAAAGCTATAGCTGACTGAACTCGCGCTAAGTAGGCCTACTCTATAGACTAGATTAGTCATACGTACAGCCAAGCATGTGAGAGCGAAATTCACGTGGACTTGGCGTGTCAACTGCTAGTGTCATTTCTATACATGTATAATGTGCGCTATGGTTGTGATCTGTGCAATCTAATTCAAAATTCAGTTCATGTTTTGACCTAATCAAATATGTATGTATATAATATG
>CM026401.1:58161767-58198897 GCA_014843695.1 Archivesica marissinica
GACTAGGATGTAGTTCTTTGAATTTCGACCTCCATCGAAAAAACATTGTTGAATCGCCAAACTGTGCCTGTGGAGCAATGGAAACAGCGATGCATTACCTTACGCAGTGTCCACGATACAACAATGCTCGTCGCCTACTCTTGTCCAATATCCCTTGCGCACCGACAACAAATAATCTTCTGTATGGCGATAATCGCTTACCATTCAAAAACAACAAATCCATCTTTCTAACTGTCCAGGCTTACATTGCAGCTACAAAGAGGTTTGATGCATGATCCGACTACCTGATGGGTATTCCAGGTCCATCCTTCCTTTCCTGTGTGTCACAGCAACCCATTTCATTTCATCCCATTTACTAATTTTCCATACCTTCCTATTTCAGTTCACCACAAATTAGTGCACGCATGATGACAAAACTTGTTTCAAATTGCCCCACAAATCACAAGTACGCATACAAGCACCCAAGACCAATCGGGGCTAAAGAACCCAAGACAATGCCCGTCATGTATCACTAACCGCTCTCAATGCTAACAATTGTATAGTGTAACATCCTCATGGAAAGGAATTTACATAAGCTTTCAGCTTGTTTTCCAATCCATTTCAGATATCCAGTTGTATTTATATACCGTATATATATTGAATGAACTGAATAAAATATGTTTAAACTAATACGAATAGGCAGTCGCGTTGTCTGGGAACAGTTATTAATACGAATAGGCAGTCGCGTTGTCTGGGAACAGTTATTAATAGGAATAGGCAGCCGCGTTGTCTGGGAACAGTTATTAATAGGAATAGGCAGTCGCGTTGTCTGGGAACAGTTATTAATAGGAATAGGCAGCCGCGTTGTCTGGGAACAGTTATTAATAAGAATAGGCAGCCGCGTTGTCTGGGAACAGTTATTAATACGAATAGGCAGCCGCGTTGTCTGGGAACAGTTATTAATAGGAATAGGCAGTCGCGTTGTCTGGGAACAGTTATTAACAGGAATAGGCAGCCGCGTTGTCTGGGAACAGTTATTAATAAGAATAGGCAGTCGCGTTGTCTGGGAACAGTTATTAATAGGAATAGGCAGTCGCGTTGTCTGGGAACAGTTATTAATAGGAATATGCAGCCGCATTGTCTGGGAACAGTTATTAATAGGAATAGGCAGCCGCGTTGTCTGGGAACAGTTATTAATAGGAATAGGCAGCCGCGTTGTCTGGGAACAGTTATTAATAGGAATAGGCAGCCGCGTTGTCTGGGAACAGTTATTAATAGGAATAGGCAGCCGCGTTGTCTGGGAACAGTTATTAATAGGAATAGGCAGTCGCGTTGTCTGGGAACAGTTATTAATAGGAATAGGCAGTCGCGTTGTCTGGGAACAGTTATTAATAGGAATAGGCAGTCGCGTTGTCTGGGAACAGTTATTAATACGAATAGGCAGTCGCGTTGTCTGGGAACAGTTATTAATAGGAATAGGCAGTCGCGTTGTCTGGGAACAGTTATTAATACGAATAGGCAGTCGCGTTGTCTGGGAACAGTTATTAATAGGAATAGGCAGTCGCGTTGTCTGGGAACAGTTATTAATAGGAATAGGCAGTCGCGTTGTCGGGAACAGTTATTAATAGGAATAGGCAGTCGCGTTGTCTGGGAACAGTTATTAATAGGAATAGGCAGTCGCGTTGTCTGGGAACAGTTATTAGTAGGAAATAGGCAGTCGCGTTGTTTGGGAACAGTTATTAATAGGAATAGGCAGCCGCGTTGTCTGGGAACAAGGCAGCCGCGTTGTCTGGGAACAGTTATTAATAGCAATAGGCAGCCGCGTTGTCTGGGAACAGTTATTAATAAGAATAGGCAGTCGCGTTGTCTGGGAACAGTTATTAATAAGAATAGGCAGCCGCGTTGTCTGTGAACAGTTATTAATAAGAATAGGCAGTCGCGTTGTCTGGGAATAGTTATTAATAAGAATAGGCAGCCGCGTTGTCTGGGAACAGTTATTAATAAGAATAGGCAGCCGCGTTGTCTGTGAACAGTTATTAATAGGAATAGGCAGTCTTGTTGTCTGGGAACAGTTATTAATAGGAATACGCGTTGTCTGAGAACAGTTATTAATAAGAATAGGCAGCCGCGTTGTCTGGGAACAGTTATTAATAGGAATAGGCAGCCGTGTTGTCTGGGAACAGTTATGAATAGGAATACGCGTTGTCTGAGAACAGTTATTAATAAGAATAGGCAGCCGCGTTGTCTGGGAACAGTTATTAATAGTGGGGGTTGTTGGGTTTTGGTGAATAGGCAGCGCGTTGTCTGGGAACAGTTATTAATAAGAATAGGCAGCCGCGTTGTCTGGGAACAGTTATTAATAGGAATAGGCAGCCGCGTTGTCTGGGAACAGTTATTAATAGGAATACGCGTTGTCTGGGAACAGTTATTAATAGGAATAGGCAGCCGCGTTGTCTGGGAACAGTTATTAATAGGAATAGGCAGCCGTGTTGTCTGGGAACAGTTATTAATAGGAATACGCGTTGTCTGGGAACAGTTATTAATAAGAATAGGCAGTCGCGTTGTCTGGGAACAGTTATTAATAGGAATAGGCAGCCGCGTTGTCTGGGAACAGTTATTAATAGGAATAGGCAGCCGCGTTGTCTGGGAACAGTTATTAATAGGAATAGGCAGTCGCGTTGTCTGGGAACAGTTATTAATAGGAAATAGGCAGTCGCGTTGTCTGGGAACAGTTATTAATAGGAATAGGCAGTCGCGTTGTCTGGGAACAGTTATTAATAGGAATAGGCAGCCGTTGTCTGGGAAAGTTATTAATAGGAATAGCAGTCGCGTTGTCTGGGAACAGTTATTAATAGGAATATTATTAATAGGAAAGGCAGTCGCGTTGTCTGGGAACAGTTATTAATAGGAATAGGCAGCCGCGTTGTCTGGGAACAGTTATTAATAGGAATAGGCAGTCGCGTTGTCTGGGAACAGTTATTAATAGGAATAGGCAGCCGCGTTGTCTGGGAACAGTTATTAATAAGAATAGGCAGTCGCGTTGTCTGGGAACAGTTATTAATAAGAATAGGCAGCCGCGTTGTCTGTGAACAGTTATTAATAAGAATAGGCAGTCGCGTTGTCTGGGAATAGTTATTAATAAGAATAGGCAGCCGCGTTGTCTGGGAACAGTTATTAATAAGAATAGGCAGCCGCGTTGTCTGTGAACAGTTATTAATAAGAATAGGCAGTCTCGTTGTCTGGGAACAGTTATTAATAAGAATAGGCAGTCGCGTTGTCTGTGAACAGTTATTAATAAGAATAGGCAGCCGCGTTGTCTGGGAACAGTTATTAATAAGAATAGGCAGTCGCGTTGTCTGGGAACAGTCATTAATAAGAATAGGCAGCCGCGTTGTCTGGGAACAGTTATTAATAAGAATAGGCAGCCGCGTTGTCTGGGAACAGTTATTAATAAGAATAGGCAGCCGCGTTTTCTGTGAACAGTTATTAATAAGAATAGGCAGTCGCGTTGTCTGGGAACAGTTATTAATAAGAATAGGCAGTCGCGTTGTCTGGGAACAGTTATTAATAGGAATAGGCAGTCGCGTTGTCTGGGAACAGTTATTAATAGGAATACGCGTTGTCTGGGAACAGTTATTAATAGGAATAGGCAGCCACGTTGTCTGGGAACAGTTATTAATAGGAATAGGCAGTCGCGTTGTCTGGGAACAGTTATTAATAGGAATAGGCAGCCGCGTTGTCTGGGAACAGTTATTAATAGGAATAGGCAGTCGCGTTGTCTGGGAACAGTTATTAATAGGAATAGGCAGCCGCGTTGTCTGGGAACAGTTATTAATGGGAATAGGCAGTCGCGTTGTCTGGGAACAGTTATTAATAGGAATACGCGTTGTCTGGGAACAGTTATTAATAGGAATAGGCAGCCACGTTGTCTGGGAACAGTTATTAATAGGAATAGGCAGTCGCGTTGTCTGGGAACAGTTATTAATAGGAATAGGCAGCCGCGTTGTCTGGGAACAGTTATTAATAGGAATAGGCAGTCGCGTTGTCTGGGAACAGTTATTAATAGGAATAGGCAGCCGCGTTGTCTGGGAACAGTTATTAATAGGAATAGGCAGCCGCGTTGTCTGGGAACAGTTGTGAATACGAAATAGGCAGCCGCGTTGTCTGGGAACAGTTATTAATACGAAATAGGCAGCCGCGTTGTCTGGTAACAGTTATTAATAGGAATATGCAGCCGCGTTGTCTGTGAACAGTTATTAATAAGAATAGGCAGCCGCGTTGTCTGGGAACAGTTATTAATACGAAATAGGCAGCCGCGTTGTCTGGGAACAGTTATTAATACGAAATAGGCAGCCGCGTTGTCTGGGAACAGTTATTAATAGGAATAGGCAGCCGCGTTGTCTGGGAACAGTTATTAATAGGAAATAGGCAGCCGCGTTTTCTGGGAACAGTTATTAATAGGAAATAGGCAGCCACGTTGTCTGGGAACAGTTCTTAATACGAAATAGGCAGCCGCGTTGTCTGGGAACAGTTATTAATAGGAATAGGCAGCCGCGTTGTCTGGGAACAGTTATTAATAGGAATAGGCAGTCGCGTTGTCTGGGAACAGTTATTAATAGGAATAGGCAGCCGCGTTGTCTGGGAACAGTTATTAATAGGAATAGGCAGCCGCGTTGTCTGGGAACAGTTATTAATAGGAATAGGCAATCGCGTTGTTTGTGGACAGTTATTAATAGGAATAGGCAGCCACGTTGTCTGGGAACAGTTATTAATAGGAATAGGCAGGCGTGTTGTCTGGGAACTGTTATTAATAGGAAATAGGCAGTCGCGTTGTCTGTGAAGTATGACCTAATACAACAACTGCATGGAGCACTAGACTTAGGAAGTCGACGGCATGGACATACAACATGTATAATATGTACAGTTACTATTATTTAATATACAGTAAAACCCTCCCTTAAAGTTTAAGCTTTATTTATTTTACAACGATTGCGAAGCAAGTTCTAACAACTTATATTAATCACTCTCGTTGGCGCGGATGAACGCGTAAATGTGGTCATTCGTGTGGGGGGAAACCGGAGTACCCGGAGAAAACCCATCTGTCCGATCTGGCGATCACTGTACCATCTCACATACTTCCCGGTCCGAGGATCGAAACTCCCTTAAGCAGCCAGTGAGGGGAAAGGCCATTTTTGGCTGCTTACTGAAGGTGACATTTTAAAGGAGGGAACTCACAACAAACAACAATGTCTAACGTTGATCACCCAACTTGACTAAATCTTTATATGTATGTTGTATACATTTGTGTTGTATATATTTATGTTGTATACATTTGTGTTGTATACATTTGTGTTGTATATATTTGTGTTGTATATATTTATGTTGTATATATTTATGTTGTATACATGTGTGTTGTATATATTTATGTTGTATACATGTGTGTTGTATATATTTATGTTGTATACATGTGTGTTGTATATATTTATGTTGTATACATGTGTGTTGTATATATTTATGTTGTATACATGTGTGTTGTATATATTTATGTTGTATACATGTGTGTTGTATATATTTATGTTGTATACATGTGTGTTGTATATATTTGTGTTGTATACATGTGTGTTGTATATATTTATGTTGTATACATGTGTGTTGTATATATTTATGTTGTATACATGTGTGTTGTATATATTTGTGTTGTATACATGTGTGTTGTATATATTTGTGTTGTATATATTTATGTTGTATACATGTGTGTTGTATATATTTGTGTTGTATACATGTGTGTTGTATATATTTGTGTTGTATATATTTGTGTTGTATATATTTGTGTTGTATATATTTGTGTTGTATATATTTGTGTTGTATATATTTGTGTTGTATATATTTGTGTTGTATATATTTGTGTTGTATATATTTGTGTTGTATATATTTGTGTTGTATATATGTATGTTGTATATATTTGTGTTGTATATATTTGTGTTGTATATATTTATGTTGTTTATATTTGTGTTGTATACAATTTGTGTTGTTTATTCATAGGTTATTGTCTTAGTTCTCCGTGACCTCACAGTTCCTCTTTAATGTCTCCTGTATATGGGTCCTTCTGGGCCCAAACTCTTTTGCCACTTTCCTGGAGCTTTAACCAGAATCGATGCTCTATATTACTTTACCCGAGTGTCTGCATTTTCGTATTTTTGAAGATATATTAATGATTTGCAATAACAACCAATATTTTATAATTTCTAGATTTACAGTAGTACAATTAATAGAAATGAACGAATGAAATCGGGCCTCAAGATACAATAATTACCCATATTACTTAGTAATGTAAATCTCTGGAACATGAATAAAATAACAGAATCGATTAACGAAGTGTTTTACGTTTATTGATCGGGTGCCAATATGAGCGACGCCTCCTGAAGAGATTAGTCATTTTAGATTTTTTTTAGATGTACCCATCCATAAGGCATCAAAATCCCGTGTACCTCTATCCTACCCCCTTCTAGTATTTAATGTACTTTTACGGATATAGGTGCAAGGCTTTTGGGGTCATACGGATAACATTTCAAGCTCCTGTGAAATAACAAGCATATTGCGTATTAGATCATGCGTGTACATAGTTATTTATAATAGCAAGTAATCAGTGTATATTATTGCTGTTGTATTATACGCAGTTTATCTTGGAATACAAGTTTAATATAGTTTACCTGAACAATGTAGACAATCCCCTCCCTGTGCTAGGACACAGAGCAACACAAGAACAAAACCACACATTATATTGTCCATGCTAGCGGCTATATATTCATACACGTGGCGTTAACTACGTGTTAGATTCATATGACTAGTTTTCAACGTTAAAAATAGATTATTGGGGAAATGCATCTGCAGTATTACCGAGCATGGGCGTAGCTAGCGATACTGAATGTGTAGGCTGGATTAAAGCAGCATTACATCGTATGAAATAAACGATATTTGAAAAATTCAAATTTTACGTATGGGTAGCAATGCTGCTACACATTCTAACATTATACTTTGTATGCTTATGTTTATTTGGTAAACAGTGTTTTTTTGCCATAAAACAAACTCGAAACCGAAAGTAGGACTTTCAGAGTCGATCGGTCACGCACTTGTTTACAACCGGAACGCATCGTCCGCACTTGTTTACATTTGGAATGCATCGTCCCCATTTGTCCCACGTTGTCTTTTTAATTAATTTACTTGATATGTTGATTCATACCTCTGTTAGCTAAGTCTTTGGAGGATAGTGCAATGATACAGACAGAGACCCATTCCAGAATCTCCTCTGGTTCTTTTACGTGCACGGTGTAAAGCACCGACACGAGACCTCGGTTTAACGTCCCATCTGAAAGACTGTTAATTTTATTAGGGTCAGACGGGGGATCGAACCTGCGATCCCTGGATTACCAGTCCAGCGTGTTACCACTGGACTACATATCCGTCTGTTCAATTATATATAGGAGGCGTGTATATGTGGATTGACGTGAGCTATTGTGGACAGGCGTGGGTCGTTATGGACAATCGTGGGTCGTTATGGACGAACGTGTGTCGCTATGCATGTATGGGTCGTTGTGGACATGTGTGGTCGTTGGTGGAGGAGCGTGGGTCGTTGTAGATGACGTGGATCGTTGTGGGCGAATGTTAAATATCCGGGCGCTATTTTTACTAAATAGTACAACTATCCGTATTTAAAGTTAACTGTCCGATTAGCGCAGTGGTTAGCGCGCTCGCTTCTCATCAATGTAACCCAGGTTCGATCCTCGGACCGGGAAGTATGTGAGATGGTACCGTAGCGCCAGTTCGGACAGGTGGGTTTTCTCCGGGTACTCCGCTTTCCTCCCACACGAATGACCACATGTACGCTTTCATCCGCGCCAACGAGAGTGATTACTATAAGTTGTTAAAACTTGCTTCGCAATCGTTGTAAAATACACCGACACAAGACCTCGGTTTAACGCCCCATCTGAAAGACTGTTAATGTTATTAGGGTCAGATGGGGGATCAAACCTATGCCCACATGTTGAATAACTTAACACCTTTATACAGAAAGATTTAAAATATGGACAAATGTTCATCTTAAATATTAAGATTAACTTAATATTTATTTTAACATGACAACATATTAGAAACAAAACAAAAGATTAACGCAGCAAGTGTTTTGCAGCAATAGAAGTGCATATTTCAAAGTTTTATTTCCACTTATTCAAAATGTTACAAATGTCCTTATAAGCAGCCATTGCGACCAGTTCTATATCATATTAGACAACGACTAAGTCACATGCTCCACTGAAAAAGCCACATTTCTCGCTCCTAAATCGCATAGAGGCGACCTACTTATGTACGGTGTCTAAGTCAAATAGATCAACACATTGGCCCATCGTAACGAAATATACACCTCGCTTCGCTCATTAAAAAAAGAGGGGCCAATTCCCGATATATCCTATACTTATTTACATTTCTAACTATTGTCTATTCAAATTATCATTTCAAATAAAGAAGGTTTTATGAACAAACATTACAAGTTTTCAAATGACATTTTATATTATCAGTTTTAATTAATTGTACGAACTTGATCACATTCGGTTGTCTCAAGAATTTAATATTAATAAACTGTTTCCTCAAATCTGTATATGCCGAACATTCAATAACAAAATGATATTCGTCTTCAATGCTATTGCAAAAGTGACATTTCCTTTCATTTACAGGTGTACTTATTGGTCTCTTCAACCTGTTTCAATTTGTAATCTACGAGACGATACTTTTAATCTAGTGAGTGACTGACACTGTTTATTCATGTTCAAACATTCTGAATATGGTTGAAGCTGAAAACATGCCACAGTTTTATCAAATAAAGCTCTACTGGAATAATTAATCCTACGTTTCCAATTTTGAATAAATTTGTCCGTATATCGTTGCTTGGCAATATGTAAAAATAAATCGGCATTACCACCATGCCTCACATACCTAGGGTACATAATGGACTATTTACCGATGAACACCAATTAACTTTATTTGGCCATGTTTCAAAATCGGACTTTAGCGAACGATAGACTCTAGACACACATTTGTTTTCATTTAACTGTAAAATCTGTATCCAATATGTTATAATCTTGTAATAATGTATGTTCAAACTTGATGTCCTACCATGCTCCCTATATACAAAATCAGTTAGTGTTTATTTTCTTAACGCCCAATAACTTCTCACAACAATGAAGATGAACCCTCTCAATGGATATATCATTAGCAAACCCACAACAAACTTTACTACAATACTATAAAATGGGAGTTACCAACTTATCAAATAATTGTAGTTTATGCTTTGGGGGAATATGTAAACCTGTATAAATATGTATTTAATTTGCAAATGGCCTGTTGTGCCTGTTCAGATAAAGTTTTCTGAGCAGTAAGTATTAAACGATCCACCACATGTAAACACAATACACAAATATGAAATGTGGTTTGCAATTTCAATTGGCACTCCATTGCAATCCAAGTTCAAGTTTCTGGGTACAATGTCACCTCTTCTAAAATTCCTTACGTTTGTCTTCGAAGCATTTCCTTTCATTTTCCAAGCATTTCCTAGCATTAACTCATTTAAGACATGTATTTCTGAAGTTCCTCCACCTTAGCAAATATAACAATATCGTCTGCATATAATAACAAAAACATTTTCAATGCATTAATATCAATTCCTTCAGTGCAACTATGTATAAAAACATAATTTTATTCTAAAGATGATGCGCATGCGTCAGAACAGTCGTCACCCACTTCTTCTTTTTATAGATATGTTTCACATCATAGGTTTCAACTCTATATTTAGATATTGTTACTGTTAAGAAAGGTCGTGTATGTTTAGCCCGTTTACGTTTATCGTCACACAGACTTTTTATTAATCTGAACAGTTTGTCATTATGTGCACTTTATAACAGCAACTAATTATTTAATATGCGTTAGGAATATCATATCAAAGATTACGTTCTATACGTTTAGATATTTCTGTTGTTTATTAACCTATATCAACACCTTCCAAAGGCCATTTCTTGCTAATTTCGCTTTCGAGCAAGAATGTTCATATGTTTGGAGTTGTATATCTTCAGAAGATGATTATGCACACGTTTATGATTAATAAGCATACTGATCAGGTTGTCGGACTTCGTTCTATCAACTCATGTCAATATATTTAGGATACATTCTCATTATCGTGTGAGCCATTAAACTATAAGCATGTGTGTTAAGATCATAAGTACACACATATTTACTAGTAGTTTAATGTTATGCTATACACTTATAGCTGTAAATTAAAGTCCAATTGGTTATATATTTTATTTTTCAGAATATGATCACCTCCCCGACTCTAGTTTCACCTGGCATTGTTTGATTTGTGGTAGCTTCAACTATTCTTCCTCCATATCACATTCCCTGAACTCAATCAGTACATTCTAGTTCTACCTTTAGTCCGCTTGCAAACATGTCATGTGAAGAGGATACCCAATTAGCAACAACCCTTAATAAATCCCAGCGTCAAACGTTCTTTAGGAATCCCCCTAAAGCCACGTCCACTCCCAAATGCTCCAAAAATAATAAAGGTCAAAAACCAAAAAAACTGTCAATTAGTCAATTCTCAACATTAACTGCAGGCAGATCAGTTCGGAACAAAATCAAACATTATTTGTTGCACATAAACTTGGTTAAAACCCAACATAAATGTGACCCTCCATTACAAAACCAGTCGGAAGTCGCTAAATCCAATTTCAAGATATTGACCAATAATCATGATACAGGCTAAAATCACCATATTTTGGATTTCAGCATATAAATATTTAGAAATATGTATACTACAACTACGGCAAGGTTATTTTGTGAAAAGTATTACAAAATTGCATAAAAAACCTTATTTTGTGAAAGCACTAATTAATTAATTCTGACAAATTAGTCATAAAACAATGAAAACCGTGAAAAATGGGCCTTGAAAACAATACATTTCAGGCTAAAGTATCGGGAAATCCCGGTCATGTTTGGTATTAAAATAGAGTTGGAAGTTCCCTCTATTCAAATTTGATAAATATATAACGTCATAACCCTGTATTAACCAATCAAAGCTGTTGAAACAAACACCTATGATGTAAACAATTCTTTTGTTACCAAGCATGTGGCCTGAAACGCGGTGTTTAATTGGCTACTGAGGTCTGCGCATGCGCTGTGGATATTTTCAAAACGCAGTTCCGATTGTAAAATGGATACATAAATCGCGAATTTGTTGAATTTAAATGCAAATGATACCTCAGAATTAGGCGATGTAGTGACAGAATATTTTTCAAGCTCTTGGGAAGAGGATATTGAATCAGGAAACTAGAGTGATGAAGGCAGTTCCTTGGATTCTGAGGACGAATTCGACCCTAAACGAACTTTGTTTTGACAAAGTTATGCAGAATGACGCTGTGATACAGAGTATGCGATGTGCACAGGCGAGAATTTCGAAACACTTGAATGGGAAAAGGCTACACAATTCAGGTGAGTTTTAATAGACATTGTTTGAGGCTTTTGCTAGATATGTGAATGTTCCATTTATTATTTTAACAGGCTATTGCGATGGTCGAGTAGCGACCGTCCCTATGGACCCGAGTAACCTGAATCATTTCGCTTCCTGGTTTCGATTTGATAATACCATTTGGTTAGGGTCTGTCTAAAATGCGGACGCGTTAAGCGGGCGCTATATATATAGAGAGAAAACGCGGATGCTATGTAATATATAGGGAAAAAGCGGGCGCTATAGGTATTACTTGATAAAGGTGTTAGATAAGGTGTGCGATTAAACGAACTTATAATCGCCGTGTTTTTAGTGTGTCTGGTGATAATGCCAACCAAATTGTTTATAAAATCGGGTCCATGGAGGAGAACATCATTGATAGAAATACCATTAAATTTTGCTGATGCATCAAAAACACCTCTGATCTGGTCCGGTTTCTTGGGATGGTATACCCCGAACAACGGTAGGTACCAACATTCTTGAGATTCAGATACAGAAGGGGCTACCTCTGCATGGCCTCTACCAATGATCTGGTCCATAAAACTAACAAAGTGCTCTTGCTTCTTCGGGTTTTTTAAGAGGGATGTCTGCAGCAAGGAAGCCCTTCTAAGAGCTTGTGACCTATTGTTTGGTAGCTTTGGTCTAGATGAACGAAAAGGGAGGGGGCAACCCAGTTCCCGCAAGGATCTTTCTTCATCTTGTTGTTCATTATGACTAGAAATGCTTTATCCTCGACAGAAAGGCCAATCTTATTATCATCTTTCCTTCTCACAAACAGACTCTCTTCAGAATACGAAGTCGGGATGCTCTTTGACGTTGAAATTGTTTTCACAAGGCGGAAACATGGAGGACCTCCCATCTTGCAACAGGTAAGTTTTGTTGCAGTTCACAATGTTGTCCATGTGCATTTGACCTAAACAGACTTGACCGATAATCACCCAGCCTAACCCAAGTCGTTGTGCAAAATGCGCGTCATCTGGGCCTATAATCTGCTCGTGGATATGGTGAGCTGCACCAACATCCCTACCAATGAGCAACAGGATCTCAGCATCATTGTCAAGTCTCGGTATCTTTGGTGTTATACTCTGTAGATGAGGAAAATATGCTGCTACCTCAGGCGTGGGAATCTCTTCTCTTGCATTTGGGATATGTGAACACTCTAGTAAGGGGGTAAGTGGTATACAGCAAAGCAATCGGTTGCTTCAACAACACAATTGAATGCCTTTCGTCCACAGACTATATTTGGTCCCGAGCATGAGTTTAAAGTATATTCTATTGGATCACCAACCAACCCAAGCGTCTCGAACAAATCAGGGTGTGCCAGCGAACGATTGCTCTGTTCGTCTAATATAGCATATGTTCTTAGACGCCGAGAGCGATCAGCTTGATGAAAAACATCTACCAATACGACTTTTGCACAAGATCTACTACCAAGACTATTTGAATTTGTGTACATTTGCTTTTAACTTGTGGAAGACCCTCATAGCCCTTCTCCCCGCTATGAGCTCGTGCGTTTGAACCACCAAATTCCACGCCATGAGCTTGTGCATTCGAACCACCAAATTTACCATCACTTCTCTCGTCATGCATTAATGAGCTGTGCCTGCTGCTTCCACAAAACGTGGAGAGATTGGACAGCATCCTTGAAATTTTCAGACGCATCAGAAAAGGCTGTTGCTTCAGTGGCATACATGGTCAGTCATGGCCCAGACGCTTCCAGTCAGATAGGCTTTGTTATGGGTAAGACAAATGTGGCCCCGTCCCGGGGTCACACTATCCCTCGTCTCGAATTGTGTGGTGCGGTTCTGTCGGTTGAGACCGCAGACTTTATCCTTGAGCAAATCGATACTGAGATACATAAAGTGAGATACTTCACAGATAGTAAGGTGGTGCTTGGTTATATTTGCAATCGCACAAGACGGTTCCACACATATGTCTCTCACAGAGTGGAACGCATCTTGAATTCATCTCAACCCGCACAGTGGTGCTATGTAGACACTAGCCGTAATCCAGCAGATACCGGAACTAGAGGTATTGCAGCAAATGACATGGCAGACAGCATGTGGTTGTTGGGTCCTCCAAAATGCGTGTACTCTATGCATCAACAAGACTCGTGCTATCCCCTACTTAGCCCAGAAGATGACAAAGAAGTGCGTCAAGAAGTTATTTCCAAGATTACTAAGTCTTCGGAAGGAAACGGACCTTCCATGAGTTCTAGATTTCAGAAATTTTCCTCTTTCGCTCGCTTAGCCAGAGCGGTTAGCAGGTTGCAGCATATTGGCCAATCTTTCAGTGGCCCTAGTCCATGTGTTGGGTGGCACTTATGTCCTGAAGCTTCTACCACAGAGAACCTTTCTAAAGCTCAAAATTTCATTGTGAAGGTCTATCAGCAAGATTTTTATCCCAATGAAGTTCGTTGTCTCAACCAGGAGAATCCTGTGCCATCACACATCATAATTCTTCCTCTGAATCCATTCTTGGATGAAAATGGTCTATTGAGAGTTGGAGGTAGGCTTAAACACTCTAGATTGTCAGTTTCGGAAACTTTAGCTTTTTTACTGTTACCCACTTTTCCTGTAAACCATATGGTAGCTTGTGTACTATTGGAAGAATTCCTTCTAATGAGTCGAAGTATGACAATTGCACTGAATACATGGGGTCCTGTTTCAATGCTTCCACTTCCGAGAGAGTGTCAACCATATCATATAGGCGTTTGGGTTCCTTTCCATTGAGCCTTGGTAGACGACCGAGCTTCGTCATTATTGCATGTCTCACAAGTTCTGGTGAGCCATATCGTTCATTCAGACGGTTCCAAATTTGTTCACGCCCCATAGCTGGATCACAGACATATACGGAACGAAGACTAACAGCATGTTGCTTTGATTCTGCACCCAAGTATCTGATGAGTAGGTCAATTTCTTCTGATGGATTTGCACCTAGATCATTAACAACACCCTTAAAACTTGCCTTCCATGAACGGTAAGAATCTGGCCTGTCATTGAAATTTGTTAATCTAGATAACAGCAGATCTTTTTTCAACAAAAATCTTGCAAGATCATTCGAAACTGGATCTTGTTGAATCTGTGGAGCCATTGGAGTTAGTAGTGTAGGTGTTTGATTTAGTGGTTTCCGGTAAAGTTCCTTTCATGGGCGCCACAGCTTTTTTACTGTTCTGCCCTGTCTGGCAGTGTATAACCGAGACGATTGAAGTTGTATCTGCTTTTTTACCATATGTGACGAAATGAAATAAAGCAGATACAACTTCAATCGTCTCGGTTATACACTGCCAGACAGGGCAGAACACAATGTGTCTGTCATTTCGAAATAGTGATATCGAAGCGTCTGCATTATACCATGCAGTCTGCTCTATGATCAATAATGAATATGATACTAACACTTGAAATTAATCTTATAGCGTCCGCAGTTTGTTATATGTTCAATGTGTCTGCCATTTCGAAACAGTGATATCGAAGCGTCTGCATTATACAATGCAGTCTGCTCTATGATCAATATACGTCTATAGCGCCCGCGTTTTCCCACTATATATATATATATATAGCGTCCACATTTTTCCTCTATATATATATAGCGTGCGCAGTTTGTTATATGTTCAATGTGTCTGCCATTTCGAAACAGTGATATCGAAGCTTCTGCATTATACAATGCAGTCTGCACTATACCATGCAATATGATCATTATGATACTAACACTTGAACATAATTCGATATATATATATATCATGCAGTCTGTTGCAATGACATAGACTTCAATAGAACACTCAATAATTGTATATTAGTGATCATAATTAGATAACTGGATTTACTCTGGCTACCTGTATAGGATATGGTTACACGTTTGGTTATCGCAATCAGGGTAATCCGATCAGTGAGCACAATCAAAGTGGAGTATCAATCAGCATAATCATATAAACGGTAGCGCATGCCCATTCATTGCACACTTATTAACAATACATAAGTTGTTTATTCTGGTACGATATTAGCAATTTGCTTTTGGCAATTTATAGTATGAAAAGAATACCAATCATTTGTGTGGATATGTGTATCTTAGAAAATGTATATGTTGCTTAATAATTGTTATTGGGGTTTTAAGGTAATAAACACATTAGTAAGACTTCATCAAATTAACGAAATAAAAAAGTGATGATAACACATTAATTTCCCCACGATAAAAATCTCAAATTCTAACATGATATGATTTCAGTAAATACGATTTAGTTTCCAAATAGTTCATAGGTTTAATTCATTAACGAGTAAATCAATAACGAAAATAATAACAGAAAGGGACAAAGAAACGCATACTTTTTTTTTAAAAAAGACGAAATATTATATAATTTATAAGAAAATAACATATTGAATGAAAGAAAAGACACCAGACACACTAAAAACACGGCGATTATAAGTTCGTTTAATCGCACACCTTATCGAACACCTTTATCAAGTAATACCTTTTTCCCTATATGTTACATAGCGTCCGCATTTTCTCTCTATATATATAGCGCCCGCTTAACGCGTCCGCATTTTAGACAGCGCCATTTGGTTACCACAATGGAAATTAAGAAAAAGGTAGTGGATTGGATCAGGTGTATTAGTACAGAATGTGTGTGGGTTTGCTAAAACATGTCTAACCTATTTGGTATGGAAGTGAATCAGTATGGGGGAGGGCTGCAAAAAGTGTACTGGGAAGCGGGGTATGGAAACTATGAATGTAGGCTGGTCTATACAGCCGGTATATATGGAAGAGAGACACATAGAGGGGGGTGAACAATGTCGGAGGGATGTGCCATCTGCCACAAATCTCAGGGTGAGGGTCGCCGTAAGGTTTAGTGCAAGGGAGTGATATTGATGGTAAACACGGCATCAATGCATGATGTATGTGCTGATTGAGCTTATTTACCCTCGACTCCGGCGAACCATGTGGACTAGCGTTGTATGCTTCTGCAGAATTCTTATTTATAGTTTATCGATACATAATTATATAATGTGTACCGGTATGTGTGTTCCGCTAATGACAAACCCTGGGGACCTAGACATATTTTCCTGTGCAGTCTTTATCGACGCAAAGCGGTTAACCAATACTAAGCCAATGTATGTATGTTCCTTTAATGTCAAACCCCTCGCGGGGACTTAGACATGTTTTCCTGAGCAGGTTTAGCCGGCCTAAGCGATTAACCAGTACTAAGCAATGTGTGTGAAGTGCCTTGCTCAATGGCACTACATACGTGGCCTGGCCGAGTATCGAACCCGGGACCGTTAGATTCCAAATGCGACGTTCTACCACTGGACCACGGACGCCACATGTGTGTAAGGTGCCTTGTTCAATATGTGGCCTGACCGAGTATCGAACCCGGGATACACCTCTGAACCACGGATGCATCACCGAACGTATTTCATTGGAAATTATTAATAATATTGCTCTACTTTCAGTTGTACATGCAAGTATGGTAATGGTGAACAGTGTTATCAACAGTTTGTTCCAGAGGACATGATTAGACGCAGAATGGATATGAGAGAATTAACACAACGTAAGTATTGGCTTATGGAATTGTCAATTTTCTACACACAGGTTAATCGTTATAATGATATGTAAATAGTATTGTTTTACGATTGCGAAACAAGGCTTTTTGTCAATTTATAACTAATCACTCAAGTTGGCGAGGATGAAAGCGTTTGTGTGGGAGAAAACACACTTGTCCGATCTGGTGACCATTATACCATCTTCTCCGTCCGAGGATCAAACACGGGTTGCATTGGTGGGAAGCACGAGCATGCTGACCACTACGCTAATCGGTTGAAGAGGCACATGCCCATCCCCTTGATTTTTTGATTTCCTCATTGATATTTTAGGGATTTTTCCTAAAATATGACGAATTGTCCCATCCTTATACATTAGCTGCTTTCAATTTGGCAACATTGGACAAAAGTGCTCAGTATATATTTCAAATTCGTATTAACAATTATGTTAATAAAAGCAGTATATATTTCCAATTCTTATTAACAATTATGTTAATATACCATTTCAATAAGTTGTCTGCAATGGGATACCTTGGTATGACGGAAAAATTGAGGGGGGGAGTCAGTCCTCCCAATTATTTCCATTTTTATTCATAATTTCGGGCGTCCTATATGTCGATGTCCGTTTAATGAAATCACTGAATATATACATTTGTTTCTCAGGTTTGATGCTGACCATCCTGGCACAGTATTTGTCAAGAATGACCCGGATGCAGAGGAGGTGGCCTTTCGAGTACTGCTGCCAGATACAACATTTCCGGATGGAGAGGCTCCAGGGATCTAACCCCCAGAACTCCCCCTTCAGAGGCAGCAGTACCTCAAATAAGAGAATTTGTAAACAATCCATATAAAGATATTGTGTGTCGAAGACCAGATGTAATGCCACCAGATGATTCGGATGGCGAAGGTCTGGTTACTTGTGGTCGTGGAAGCAAGCGTGGGCGTGGCTGTGCGTGTGATCGTGGGAAGATGACAATGAGTGCACACAGTCGTAGTCCTCATTAGACTCTGACAAAATCTGGACAACACCTATGATGATGATGATAGTGCATATGAAATGTACATGTGAATGAATCGTAAACATTGATTGTGGAGATTTGTTTGAACATAAACCTAGAAAATGTTGAAAACCCTGAAGATTTGAATTTATTTTGTTTGTATGTTACCATGTAAATATTTTGATGAAATTTTGTGTAAATAAAGGTTGTGTATGAATATATATATGCTACAAATTTCATTTTCATTGTACACATAGTAATGTGCGTTGCTAAGGAGTTTGTTTTGGCAACTTTAACCTCGATTTTGGGACTTTATTCATATTTCTGAAGCCGTAGCTATTGCAACTTAAAAAGTCCATATCTTTGTCAGTTTTTAACCTATAAAAAAATGTATACATCATTGGAAAGCTAATGCATTGCCCTTTCAGATGAGCACATAATCTCAGCTTTTAAAAAAATACCCATGTGACTGATTTTGTAATGGAGGGTCACAAATACTTCAGAAATATCCCCTAGTATTCTCAATCACCAGGTCAATAGGCGGATAATAGGACCGTTACCCCTGAGGGAGGCGTGCTCCTAGCATTACACACTAATCTACTTAGCCAAGCACAACCTGACTTAAAATTCAATTGTGCAACATCATTGGTCAAACATTTCAATAACTGGACTTAAGGACATCTATTTTTTACCCATTTTATTTTTCATATATCAACCATATATAAGCCACCAGATTCTTTTTTCCCTATTAATAAGTTTCTCTCCATTTACTCTTTTTTACCAGCCCAAAGAAAATAAATCGGTAAATAACCCTGATGATCATTTCTTTAGTCCCGATGAAGATGTCTTATATTTTGTTGATAGATATGAAAGAGAGGAGTTTAATATTATGTTTGAAGAATTAAATTTACCAATTACGACAGAAAATTTGTTAAAAGCAATTAATCAGTTAAGCCCAAATAAAAGTGGCGGTCCTGATTTGTACTTAAATGAGTTCTTTGTACATGGTAAATGCATTTTAATGCCATATTTACTATCATTATTTAATAAGATTTTTGAAATTGGGTATTTTCCCGAGTCCTGGTCAGATGGTTTTGTAGTTCCGTTACATAAAAAGGGCAGTATAAATGATGAAAATAACTATAGAGGAATAACATTGCTTAGTACATTAGGGAAGCTTTTTACACGTGTTTTAAATAACCGATTAACAGAACGGGCTGACATTTATAGTGTGTATATAGAGGCACAGGCAGGCTTTCGTTCGAAATTAGGTACGGTAGATAATATGTTTGTTTTACATGGTTTAATAAATCATGTGATTAATAGTGGTAAGCATTTATATTGTGCATTTATAGACTTTAGTAAAGCCTTTGATTATGTAAATCGTGATCATTTATGGTCCAAATTAACTCACGAAGGCTTTGGCGCAGATTAATTAGTCTCAGATTAATGTTGCCAAACAATACAACTGTGCTTGCAATGTTTCTAATGCACGTATAGTTCAGCTGCGAGTATTCTACAGACAATTAACAGGGTTATGTGTGCATTTATATTATACTGTTTGTACATACATATTAATAATGATTTGTAAATATGTTATGCTCTTCAGAAATGGAGGAAATAAAAGTATATATTTATCTATAGTAAAATAGAATGCATATATATATATGGCTATGGCTAAATATATAATATGTTGCATGTCTGTCAATTTGAGATAACATTCATGGTTTAAACTGTTACTTGTAATCTACAACGGTAAGCAGGCAGGTATATACTATAAAGGCCTGACGACCCACGCCTACAGATTTTCACGGAAAATAAAAAGTCTAATACACCCAAGCTAACTTAAAAACAGTAGGGTGGGTGGGGTTCAGACTTGACTTCGAGGTCCCAAAAGGAGCTATGCCGCTAGGGGGTATGGGGGCATGCCCCCGTGAACGTTTGAAACGCTATTTCCTGCATTGTAACTAGTTAAAAAGCGACAGCATATAGAGAAAGTTCAGAGAAAATCTCTTATAATATATACAGCAAAAGGTTTGGGCCACAAGTGCTATACACATTATAAAATGGCCCTCCCCAATACAATTCATTTACAGAAATATATTATGGCTACAAAAGTACAATTAAGAAAAAGATATGTTAATTTAAAGAAAAATGCCAGCAGAAATATTCACGTGAATGTGCTCGTGTGATGCTCGCCCCGGTCCGCGACCTCGAAACCCCCCACGCAAAATAAGAAATAGAAACACTGTTATTATGCTAATTTGAAAACCTCACAGTATCATGTATAAACTTTTGAACTGAATTAAAAAATACTTAGGTTTTCTTCATCTGAGAATTCTTCTTTAAGTTATTACCAAGTGTTGCTTGCATCAATATTATTATACTAACTGTGTAAACATTCTGAGTGCCTGAAAAGGTTGGCCTCGGGGAATTATGGCGGGGACGTCGTTCGATCGCCCAGACCCCCTCCCCCTAGCTACAGGCATACGCGTGGGTTCTTGTGGGTTTGTGGGCATCTGTGGGTTTTTTAGAAAGTGAATTCGTGGACTATTTCATATCAAAATGGCGAGTTTATGACCGCCGTATCCTGAACCTGGAGTGAAGCGCAATGTTTGGGAGAGATATCAATCTTCGGCTGTTGACCGAGAGTCTTCGTAAATACACATCATCTAAAAATGATGGTTTTGCCTATCGTAATTATTATAACTGGCTGTTTAGAGGGCTATGAGTGCTGTTGCTATCGAAGTGTGTGTTAGGTTTTCATATCGCCGACTGTCGCTCAATGCGAAATGTCCGGAGTTCGAGCCCCGCTGGAGCCGTAACGTTACGATCGTGCCCTTAGGCAAGGCATTTAAATTCCACATTGCCTCTTCTCTCTCCTTCATGGCGATGGATTCCACCAGGAATGAGGTCTCGAGAGTGATTAATATAAGTTGAACGAACCTGTTTCGCAATCGAGCTAAAATAAATTTGTATAAACTAAGAATTTGTGCCAGCGACAGTTGTGGGTAGACCGGATGAATACAATACCCGGTGCCTGTATACTTCTAAGATGTCTAACACTGCATATATATAAATAGATGTTTACCATTTCTATTACGGTTATATGGCGATAATACATTGTTACATAATATGCAATGTCGCATTATACTATGATTAGCAATGATCATTAAGTGATCCTCTTTAAATCTTACAACTAGGTCACTAGGTCACTAGGTCAAATGAGAGTCTACATAATTACGAATTTGTGATGAAATTTTGAATAGAACATTATTAGATAATAGACTCTCAAGTTTACTGCTCAAGCCATATAGATTCTTCAAAAGACATCGTTTCCATTGTGTTGTGATATGTGTTGCTATTTTTCCTGTAGTATTATACATATTTTAAGAAGCAGACAGACAAGGTAATTAAAGAAAGTAACTGCTTAGCACAGGCGGCTGCTTAATAGAGGTCATATGTTTAATAAAACATCATATTGGGAATATGGAAACTGGTTGCTTAATACAGGTTGGCTGCTTAATAGATATGACCACTAACATGAGTTTGACTGTATACTGAATCTTTAAAATCTTCTTCTCATAAACCACAATTTCCAGATGTTGATAATTAGTTTATACACATTTATTATAGCTCGATTGCGAAACAAGTTATTTCAACTTATATAAATCACTCTCGAGACCTCATTCCTGATTGAATCCATTGCCACGAGGGAGAGAGAAGAGGCAACGTGGAATTTAAATGCCTTGCCTAAGGGCACAATCGTAACGGCTCCAGTGGGGCTCGAACTCCGGACGTTTCGCACCTGAAGCGAACGCGCATCCACTGCTCTATCACGACTTCCACGTCAATATATGTTGAAGCAAATGGGTTGGGCCACAAGGTATATCAACATTAGTTACGGCCCTCCCCAATATACTAGATTGTAACTAACAAAATGGCTGAATACAAGATGTGTGCAAATAATTTAATTAATTCCATGAATACTAAAAAATGGATAATGGATAACCCATGTTCGACTCTGCACTGATAAATGCGTATTTGGATATTTCAAGATAAATAGTTACGGGGCTAGCAGAGGCTTAATAACTGGAATTCATAAGAAAAACAATACTAACCAAAGGTTATTTTATGGACATTGTATTGATAGTATTGAACAATCATATCAGTTATAAAACCCATTGTCCAATTCCTTATATCAGTTGTTGTAAATAATGTATTGACAGAAAATAAATATGTTTAAACTAAAACCCATTGTTAGTTCGCCATTAGTACACAGTGCACTGTTAATGATATTGCACCATTCACTGTGCGTGTTAGTGTATGTGCATTGTATTGATAGTGTTGAACAATATTATCAATTATAAACCTCTCGTTAGTTCGCCATTAGTACACAGTGCACTGTTAATGATATTGCATCATTCACTGTGCGTGTTAGTGTATGTGCATTGTATTGATAGTATTGAACAATCATAGCAATTATAAACCTCTCGTTAGTTCGCCATTAGTACACAGTGCTAAACTTTATTTATTTTACAACGATTGCGAAGCAAGTTTTAACAATTTATAGTAATCACTCTCGTTGGCACGGATAAAAGCGTATAATTATGTGGTCATTCGTGTGGAAGGAAACCGGATTACCGGGAGATAACCCACTGGCGACCATCGTACCATCTCACATACTTCCACCAAAAGCTTTGCACCTCTATCTTAGGAGCCCCTCCCCCTCTACTACATTTTATACTAGACGCCGGCTATGATAGAGGTACACTGCTCGTTGATGCCCTGAGGCATTTTGTGGAAGTCGTGATAGCGCAGTGGTAGCGCGTTCGCTTCACGTGCGAAATGCCGGAGTTCGAGCCCCGCTGGAGCCGTTACGATTGTGCCCTTAGGCAAGGCATTTAAATTCCACGTTGCCTCTTCTCTCTCCCTCGTGGCAATGGATTCCATCAGGAATGAGGTCTCGAGAGTGATTAGTATAAGTTATAAGAACTTGTTTCGTAATCGAGCTGAAATAAATGTGTATAAACTAAGGCATTTTGTGCCATATGGATGCAACATTTAAGCTCGCTCCTGTGGTTATATATAAATTTATAATTGTAGGTAGTGTTCAGCACGGTCACTGGGATCAGGACTATAAGAACGGATATAGATGTATCCTAAGGTGTGATTCTGGGTACGAACCTTCCGACTGTCACGTGATCCGAACAAACAAAAATGTAGGCCTACCGACATGCCAAATAGGTAAATATATAGAATTCCATTTGAGTCACTGGAATATATACTTAGTCTCTATTTTTCGAGAATTTTTATTTTATAACAACAATTAAAAAACTATGTCATCTGGATAGCTGGAGGTGTCAACATACTAGACATAAATTGGTCATCAAATAAGAATCAAATCTCAAATCTACAATAACATTACTATAAAAAACATTTTAATGAACATTATCTCTGCATTGAACAGGACATAGGACTCACACAAGTAGTCGACCCCCAAACACTATTTTAGATATGTTCTTCACAAACAGGCTGTTACTAGTCAATATGTGTACACATGGAATAAGCGACCATGACGCAATATTCATAGACACTAACGTCTGCGCGCACCGCCGTAAATCAGCAAAGAGTAAACTATACATGTGGAGTCAAATCAACATTGAATCCGTAAAGATTAAATACACAATCATCTACAAATTTATCGTAGAATATCTTTAGACCAACAATGACTCCTGGGACCTGTTCAAGGACGGCTATTTGAACATCATTGAAGGCGACACTACAAGCCACGCGGATATTTATCCTAGAATATCTTTAGACCAACAATGACTCCTGGGACCTGTTCAAGGACGGCTATTTGAACATCATTGAAGGCGACACTACATCCCGACAAGCCACGCGGATATTTATCCTAGAATATCTTTAGACCAACAATGACTCCTGGGACCTGTTCAAGGACGGCTATTTGAACATCATTGAAGGCGACACTACATCCCGACAAGCCACGCGGATATTTATCCTAGAATATCTTTAGACCAACAATGACTCCTGGGACCTGTTCAAGGACGGCTATTTGAACATCATTGAAGGCGACACTACAAGCCACGCGGATATTTATCCTAGATTATCTTTAGGCCAACAATGACTCCTGGGACCTGTTCAAGGACGGCTATTTGAACATCATTGATGGCGACACTACAAGCCACGCGGATATACAACATAGCATGGATCAACAGAGATATCCGAATTACACTACTGAAGAACAGATGTCAACGTGACTGGACCAAGTACAAATGCACCAAACCAACGGCTTGAATGTCCTGCAGGAGCACACACGACAAACACATCTCGGACATGCTATAGGAATACAACGAAACCCAACGTTGATCTGATCCTACCTAATGTGCAGGAGGAAATACAACGTTGGTATACCCCCGTACCCCAAAGAAGCACGGCTTCACTGCGAAAACGAGCAAAATGGAGAAATCCTTAATGATCAGTTTTCGTGAGTATTTCGTGAACATTTATCAAAGAGGTCATAAATAAAAAGTTTGTTTATTATAGTGTCACCCCTATTGAAAGGGCCAGCCATTACTCACTTTGCTGACAAATAGGCCAGCGAGCATGAATTCTAACCACATCTCAATCAACGGCGTCGAGAAGGTCCTCCTGAACATCAAGCCACACATCGCAGCTGTTCCAGATAAATAACCAACCAGACTAGTGAAGCTTACATCGGTCTAATTAGCTGCAAAATTGTCCAAGCTCTTCCACCTAACCATCAATGAAGGACATAGCCCATACGATTGAAATCAACACTTAATTCACCATTGTTCAAGAAAGGAATTCGATACTTACCTGTAAATTACAGCCAATGTAATGTATTAGAACACATCATTCACCGCAGCTTCATGCAATACATGATCAGCACAACACCCTCTGCGACTACCAGCCCGGTTTTTGGAAGAAGCGTCCATGTGAACCACAACTCACCCATAACGTAATGACTTAACATATTGATGACATCCTTTTTTTCTCTCGGTCATCTGGTATTTAGTAATATTTGGAACTCAAGTCAAGTCAAGTAATTGATAACATCCTACTTTATTGTCTCTAAAGCTTTTGTCAAGGTACCTCACCTCCGTCTCTTTACAGACACTGGACTACTATGCCCGTGGTACTAATTCAAATAACATCTTTGATTGGATCAAATATGTCTTGATACAACGAACGTAAGCGGTTATAATAGAAGGTACTTAATCCTCTACCACACAAGTCGCCCAGGGATCCCACATGGCACCGTACTTAGCCCTCAAATGTTACTGGCCAACAAGACATCTCCAACAGCTCGCCTATTTGTTGAAGACTGTCTTTTGTAGCGCGTCATACGAACAACCTCAGGATACAGCGAGGCTCCATGTCTTTTGTAACGCGTCATACGAACAACCCCAGGATACAACAAGGCTCTATGACTTTTGTAACGCGTCATACGAACAACTCCAGGATACAGCGAGGCTCCATGTCTTTTGTAACGCGTCATACGAACAACCTCAGGATACAGCGAGGCTCCAGGACTTTTGTAGCGCGTCATACGAACAACCCCAGGATACAGCGAGGCTCCATGTCTTTTGTAACGCGTCATACGAACAACCCCAGGATACAACAAGGCTCTATGACTTTTGTAACGCGTCATACGAACAACCCCAGGATACAGCGAGACTCCAATCACACCTCGACAGCCTCCAACAATGGGAACGTGACTGGCATATTGCTTTCAACCAGGACAAGTGCTAGGTCTTCCACATAGCACGAACGACCAACCCAATACTACCTACATACTCCATTAATGGCACCATACTTAAACCAACAAAACACGGGACCTACATTGGAGTCATGATCTCAAACGATTTCTAATGGAACCAGTCCTCCACATACCAAAGCCACTGCCTACAACATATATGTCGGTCCAACGTTAGAGTTTTCTTCAACAGTGTGTTTCACAATTACATCAACCAGCTAGAAATGGCCCAACACAGAACAGCAAGGTTCGGGAAGAATGTCTACAGCAGAACATGGAGATTTATGGAGATAATCTCAATAAGCTTTAAGCTTTCGATTAAATCCATTATCATTCTGTATACAATAGATATGTACTGTACATTATGAATGAATAGATATGTTTAAACCAGCAGGACAAGCAACGTCTCAACCATGCTTCACGGCATTAGTTGGAACACACTTGCTGACCAACGCGACAAAGCCCGCAACATCATGATGTATAACATTCGCAATCAACATATCGGCTGTCTTGAACACATGAATTATGTACCATTGGCGAAATAAAATGCTATCAGCTCGATCGCCGTTACGAATGGCTGAACATTCCAGCTGTTATACAATATCAGGAAATTGGACATCTTTTATGTCTTCCGCACATTCTGTTTTAAGGTTTAGAGTGATACGTGACCTTTCCAACACTATCAAAATATTACATAGAGAATGTTGTTGTTGTTGTTGGTGGTGTTGTTGTGTGGGTTTAAAGTCACACCAACAGATTATGCCGTATGGTGACCATGTAACCCATCGGAGCAGCTTCAGGCACGGACGGGAACCCGTGTAGAACCACGAACCTTCCGCATGCCAGCTAGATAGCTTCCTCACATACAAGAATTATAATCCCCAGTGAGATTAGAACCTACAGCCGTGAGGGGCAAGTGATTTGAAGATACATGACCGTAACCACTCGGCTTCGGAATCCCTTCATTCTTCTTCATTATACAGTTAATCAACATTGCAACTTTCGATTCTAAGCATGACATTCATTAAATCATGTGCTAATAGCTCTATTAATAGGATTAATGATAATCAATAATTACACGGAATGCACACCAGATTTCCCCAGGCATTGATATTATAAGAAGAGCAATACGGATCAATTAAGGGTCTCGGTGTTAAATATATATTTATATGACTGACAAGGAACAATATATCAACGCTTATTCCAATGCTAGGCTGTATATTGCGATATATCCAGATATTTTAGATCGTATGTAGCAATACATGCATGCATTGTTGTATTGGTGACGAATGTGCATGGTGTGGCATGCATGTGGTGATGTCTGTCTACGAGAAATTGTTATCGATTTGGCCGAATTAATGCCAATTAGGCTACTGGAACCTGTCGCGTGTAACCTTCCACTTGAACATATAGGGTTGCCAATGGATATGTTCGTTTACTGTCGTACTCTTGATCATAGAAAATGTCATCAACGACATCACCAATCTCTTTGTGAACATCATCTCCGAGAATATCACTATGAACACCGAATTCCATTTATCTTCAGCAAGTTCGTAGACGCGATATGCTATGTTTTATTTGGCTCACTCAGATTGTGGTTTTGAAACTTGGGGATTTGGAATGGTGCTACTGATGTTACTTAATTTACCTTCAGAATCACGGGTGCCTGTCAAAACAGTTGCCGCGATCGCAACAGGAGCAGCTGTAGTCGTATTGGCACCATATGCCGTGGCCGCAGCAGGGTTCGGAACTGCAGGAGTAGCCGCAGGGTCATTGGCAGCGTGGTATCAGGTACAGTTTAATATGTTTAAAGACACACGTGAAATTAATGAAACCGAACCTAATCAATGTATTGCCATAATGTAAACTATAATATGTAAAACATTATTTCTTATATTCCAAAAGATCAAAGTTATTAAATATATAAATGGATGTATTGTCTCGTGTGCGTCTATTGCACAATACTAAATATTTAAGTATTGTTCCGGGACAAAATTACTGATTATATATATTATTGATCTCTTTATATAATTATATATTTAGTTACTGATTCATAACCTACGTTGTTTGCGTCTATTTTATAGGGTCCTCTTACAGCTGCTGGGAGTTGGCTTGCCCTGAGTCAAAGTGCCGGGGCAGCTTGTATCGGTATAGCCGCCAATGCTGGCATCTTCCGCACAGCTACCACAACAGCTGAAACAGTAATAAGCTATTTAACAGGTTGTGAACAGGAGTGAAGTACGTACGAAATCAAGAGCATGCCATAGATGGAGTAGTGCTAGTTGCTAAGGAAAAAAAGAAATATTTATTTAACAAACATGCATATTATCAGCATGTACATGTACAATACATTGAAGATAGTGTTTGACATAATATGTTGATGTGTATATTAAATAATATATTATGCATTACCACCGGTGTCGATTTTATGGAATGTGATACTAAAATATAGTATATATATACCGGTTTTTCATTGAGTTTGTTCTAACGCTATGTTCAGTTCTATATTGGGTGATGATGCACGTCCTTTGAAGTTAGCAATATTCTTGTTCTGTACTAGCTGGGTCGATCTCCTCACGACGTGCACGTCGTGAGCGGTGCACATCCCGCAGCAGCAGCGTAGGATACTGGGATCTTCTGGTCGTCGATCTTGCGAAGGGGGAGGCTTGCCAGCATGTGGACCCACGGCTAATGCACATTAGGACAGATCCGCCGTCTCTTCTAGATAGTGTTTGAAATACACACTATATCTTCGCTGGCTTCTTCAATATTTTACCTCCTTCTACTTCTCAAGCGGATAGACGAGACGGCGGCCCTGAGGGAGCGGCAACGGTCGTGGCATCCACGCTCCCCTGAGTGACAATCGACGACCATATGTCTAACTGCCAGATCCGTATAAATGCTGCTGCGGGGTGACCAACAGTAAGGAGGGTGGCCCTACATAGGACCACGTACAGACCAGGCCTTGTCACCCTGGCATGGAAAGAAAGAAGAAACCATCTGAGGATGTCAACATAAGCACCACAGAGGAATAATCATCTTAGTACGCTCGCCCATATGGTTCGCCGGAAGCGAGGATAAATAAACGCAATCATCATCATCTGGGTTTGAATGCGTGCGTGGGTGTTGGTTGTGTGAGTGAATGGGGGTGTAAGTGTGAATACGAGGCTGTGTATGTGAGAGAGAAAGCGAAAATGATAGATTATAGAAGATAGATTTAAATTATGTTGTAACTTAACCACATTTGATAAATATGTAAAATTTGCAAATAATTTCTGTTATTATCAAACTGTTAAATGTATAATGCTTGTGAAATGTGTTTAAATAACAAAATAAATATATTCAATAAAAATAATTTAAAAAAAAAAATACCTGTTCAAACTATCATAATTTCAAAACATGTTGCTAGCATACATTTGTATTCCTACACAATCAGCAGTACACAAGTTTTGCAGTAATGACATCCATCCTTTTTTAATATTTTACAATCAGCAGTACACAAGTTTTGCAGTAATGACATCCATCCTTTTTTAATATTTTAAGCTCGTACGTGATATTTGAATATTCATGTGAAATATGCAAATCTTATTTTGGCTAGAAGAGTAGTGTTTCATGCTCCTCTTCGTTTCTCCGTAACAAATAATAACAGCAATGATATCAATGCGGGTACCTCACTTTTATTATATGCTACTAATATTGCTGGCATGAAAACGGTCCACTCGCATTCCCATCAGTTGAGTTTTGTTAACAGGAATAAAAACAGTGTGACTTTTATATTACAGAAAATAAAGATGTGCACGTCATTTGCTATAAAACCTGCTTGTTTTGTCTATTCGTAAAATAAAACGTTGCCGCGATGGCAAGATGTAATACGAACTATTTAGTCAGATTTCCCATGATAATCGATTGTAAATTTGATACAGTATTAAGTTGCACAATGAATACGCGACGCAGTCTATGAAAATAGTCATGAAATAACAAATGCGATTCAAAAAATTAAATAATTTAAAAAAAAAAAAATTAAACACAACATTTTTAGTTTAACTCTTTCAGAGCCGAATAAATTCAGAGCATGTGCAAACAACATAGATCCAGATCAGCCGCGGCGTAACGGGTTCTAGACTTTTTTACAAAGTCGCCTTTGTGCGACATTGGCGGTCAACGAGTTAAACAATATTATTTTATTTCTTTGAATATACATAATTGTATTCATAATAGGTACATACACGTAGGATTAAGGTGAAAGCAACTTGCTCATAAATACATATGGTATACTAAAACAAACATCTAACACATCGCAGAATATGCGAATCAATCCCTACCATATACCATACATGTCATTGTTATAGCAGTGGGTATTACCAATCCAGTGTACCATACATGTCATTGTTATAGCAGTGGGTATTACCAATCCAGTGTACCATACATGTCATTGTTATAGCAGTGGGTATTACCAATCCAATGTACCATACATGTCATTGTTATAGCAGTGGGTATTACCAATCCAGTGTACCATACATTTCATAGTTATAGCAGTGGGTATTACCATCCAGTGTACCATACATGTCATTGTTATAGCAGTGGGTATTACCAATTCAGTGTACCATACATGTCATTGTTATAGCAGTGGGTATTACCAATCCAGTGTACCATACATGTCATTGTTATAGCAGTGGTATTACCAATCCAGTGTACCATACATGTCATTGTTATAGCAGTGGGTATTACCAATCCAATGTACCATACATGTCAATGTTATAGCAGTGGGTATTACCAATCCAGTGTACCATACATGTCATTGTTATAGCAGTGGGTATTACCAATCCAGTGTACCATACATGTCATAGTTATAGCAGTGGGTATTACCAATCCAATGTACCATACATTTCATAGTTATAGCAGTGGGTATTACCAATCCAGTGTACCATACATTTCATAGTTATAGCAGTGGGTGTTACCAATCCAATGTACCATACATTTCATTGTTATAGCAGTGGGTATTACCAATCCAGTGTACCATACATTTCATTGTTATAGCAGTGGGTATTACCAATCCAATGTACCATACATTTCATTGTTATAGCAGTGGGTATTACCAATCCAGTGTACCATACATTTCATTGTTATAGCAGTGGGTATTACCAATCCAGTGTACAATACATTTCATTGTTATAGCAGTGGGTATTACCAATCCAGTGTACCATACATTTCATTGTTATAGCAGTGGGTATTACCAATCCAGTATACCATACATTTCATTTTTATAGCAGTGGGTATTACCAATCCAGTGTACCATACATGTCATTGTTATAGCAGTGGGTATTACCAATCCAGTGTACCATACATGTCATTGTTATAGCAGTGGGTATTACCAATCCAGTGTACCATACATTTCATTGTTATAGCAGTGGGTATTACCAATCCAGTGTACCATACATTTCATTGTTATAGCAGTGGGTATTACCAATCCAGTGTACCATACATTTCATTGTTATAGCAGTGGGTATTACCAATCCAGTGTACCGTACATTTCATTGTTATAGCAGTGGGTATTACCAATCCAGTGTACCATACATTTCATTGTTATAGCAGTGGGTATTACCAATCCAGTATACCATACATGTCATTGTTATAGCAGTGGGTATTACCAATCCAGTGTACCATACATTTCATTGTTATAGCAGTGGGTATTACCAATCCAGTGTACCATACATGTCATTGTTATAGCAGTGGGTATTACCAATCCAGTGTACCATACATGTCATTGTTATAGCAGTGGGTATTACCAATCCAGTATACCATACATTTCATTGTTATAGCAGTGGGTATTACCAATCCAGTGTACCATACATGTCATTGTTATAGCAGTGGTGGGTATTACCAATCCAGTGTACCATACATGTCATTGTTATAGCAGTGGTGGGTATTACCAATCCAGTGTACCATACATTTCATTGTTATAGCAGTGGGTATTACCAATCCAGTGTACCATACATGTCATTGTTATAGCAGTGGTGGGTATTACCAATCCAGTGTACCATACATGTCATTGTTATAGCAGTGGGTATTACCAATCCAGTGTACCATACATGTCATTGTTATAGCAGTGGGTATTACCAATACAATGTAAGCAATTTCCATCAACACAAAATAACATTACAAATACAGTAATTGTATTGCAAATGTTCAACATTCGTTGTTCAACTGATCTTCATGGAATTTAATTGCATAAATTATCTGAAAATAAACAATAAATATATTGGAATCTGTATACATACATGTATGGTATATGGAGTACATGTATTATTTAACCGTGTGCATCGTTTCATCCATGTATGCCACATACTACTGAAATCGCAACAATACATACACTAACCGTTTCCGTAGCACATTGGTTAAGGCGTCCGCCTACGGAGCGGGAGGTCGAAGGTTCGAATCTCGTCAGTGGTTCGTTCTGATATGGCCGGTTGGTGAGCCGCCAGTTAGTTAAATAATGGTTACCGATTGCCTACGAGCCTGATCTGGCACACAAGCATAGGATTCGGGAAGTACTGATGTTCATAAAAAAGAGGTATCTCATAAGTCCGAAATGGCTGGCCCTTTAAACAAACACTGTTACTTTTACACTAAATGCGTGATCACTACGAATCACAGACGCTTGGTGTCAGGACATGTGGTTTAGGGTTCAAAACCAAAATGTTTTAGATTTGTTAGGAACACTTGAATTGTCCATAATTACTCTGATGGTGACGTGATGTCATTTTTAAATATGCTTGGATGTGGCATAAATGTGTTGTGTGTAATATGGCCAAGCCTATGGTTGATCAAAATGTTCTTTAAACAAAATTAGTTTTGAACTCGAAACTACTCTTTGCTGCGAATAGTCTCCATGGTCGAGTGGTTGCTAGTGTGGTTGTTGACTTCAAAATCACTTGCCCCTCGCTACAGTAGATTCGAATCCCACTGGTTATGTTGATTATTTCACGTTAGACAGCTATCCAGCTGTCTTATGGAAGGTTGGTGGTTCTATGCTGTCTTATGGAAGGTTGGTGGTTCTATGCTGTCTTGTGGAAGGTTGGTGGTTCTATGCTGTCTTATGGAAGGTTGGTGGTTCTATGCTGTCTTATGGAAGGTTGGTGGTTCTATGCTGTCTTATGGAAGGTTGGTGGTTCTATGCTGTCTTATGGAAGGTTGGTGGTTCTATGCTGTCTTATGGAAGGTTGGTGGTTCTATGCTGTCTTATGGAAGGTTGGTGGTTCTATGCTGTCTTATGGAAGGTTGGTGGTTCTATGCTGTCTTATGGAAGGTTGGTGGTTCTATGCTGTCTTGTGGAAGGTTGGTGGTTCTATGCTGTCTTATGGAAGGTTGGTGGTTCTATGCTGTCTTATGGAAGGTTGGTGGTTCTATGCTGTCTTATGGAAGGTTGGTGGTTCTATGCTGTCTTGTGGAAGGTTGGTGGTTCTATGCTGTCGTGTGGAAGGTTGGTGGTTCTATGCTGTCTTATGGAAGGTTGGTGGTTCTATGCTGTCTTATGGAAGGTTGGTGGTTCTATGCTGTCTTATGGAAGGTTGGTGGTTCTATGCTGTCTTATGGAAGGTTGGTGGTTCTATGCTGTCTTATGGAAGGTTGGTGGTTCTATGCTGTCTTATGGAAGGTTGGTGGTTCTATGCTGTCTTATGGAAGGTTGGTGGTTCTATGCTGTCTTATGGAAGGTTGGTGGTTCTATGCTGTCTTATGGAAGGTTGGTGGTTCTATGCTGTCTTATGGAAGGTTGGTGGTTCTATGCTGTCTTATGGAAGGTTGGTGGTTCTATGCTGTCTTATGGAAGGTTGGTGGTTCTATGCTGTCTTATGGAAGGTTGGTGGTTCTATGCTGTCTTATGGAAGGTTGGTGGTTCTATGCTGTCTTGTGGAAGGTTGGTGGTTCTATGCTGTCTTATGGAAGGTTGGTGGTTCTATGCTGTCTTATGGAAGGTTGGTGGTTCTATGCTGTCTTATGGAAGGTTGGTGGTTCTATGCTGTCTTATGGAAGGTTGGTGGTTCTATGCTGTCTTATGGAAGGTTGGTGGTTCTATGCTGTCTTATGGAAGGTTGGTGGTTCTATGCTGTCTTATGGAAGGTTGGTGGTTCTATGCTGTCTTGTGGAAGGTTGGTGGTTCTATGCTGTCTTATGGAAGGTTGGTGGTTCTATGCTGTCTTATGGAAGGTTGGTGGTTCTATGCTGTCTTGGAAGGTTGGTGGTTCTATGCTGTCTTATGGAAGGTTGGTGGTTCTATGCTGTCTTATGGAAGGTTGGTGGTTCTATGCTGTCTTGGAAGGTTGGTGGTTCTATGCTGTCGTGGAAGGTTGGTGGTTCTATGCTGTCTTATGGAAGGTTGGTGGTTCTATGCTGTCTTATGGAAGGTTGGTGGTTCTATGCTGTCTTATGGAAGGTTGGTGGTTCTATGCTGTCTTGTGGAAGGTTGGTGGTTCTATGCTGTCTTATGGAAGGTTGGTGGTTCTATGCTGTCTTATGGAAGGTTGGTGGTTCTATGCTGTCTTATGGAAGGTTGGTGGTTCTATGCTGTCTTATGGAAGGTTGGTGGTTCTATGCTGTCTTATGGAAGGTTGGTGGTTCTATGCTGTCTTATGGAAGGTTGGTGGTTCTATGCTGTCTTGTGGAAGGTTGGTGGTTCTATGCTGTCTTATGGAAGGTTGGTGGTTCTATGCTGTCTTATGGAAGGTTGGTG
This sequence comes from Archivesica marissinica, assembly GCA_014843695.1. Classification (NCBI taxonomy): domain Eukaryota; kingdom Metazoa; phylum Mollusca; class Bivalvia; order Venerida; family Vesicomyidae; genus Archivesica; species Archivesica marissinica. The sequence goes on from CM026401.1 coordinate 58,196,353, forward strand.
GTTCTATGCTGTCTTGTGGAAGGTTGGTGGTTCTATGCTGTCTTATGGAAGGTTGGTGGTTCTATGCTGTCTTATGGAAGGTTGGTGGTTCTATGCTGTCTTTGGAAGGTTGTGGTTCTATGCTGTCTTATGGAGGTTGGTGGTTCTATGCTGTCTTGGAAGGTTGGTGGTTCTATGCTGTCTTATGGAAGGTTGGTGGTTCTATGCTGTCTTATGGAAGGTTGGTGGTTCTATGCTGTCTTATGGAAGGTTGGTGGTTCTATGCTGTCTTATGGAAGGTTGGTGGTTCTATGCTGTCTTATGGAAGGTTGGTGGTTCTATGCTGTCTTATGGAAGGTTGGTGGTTCTATGCTGTCTTATGGAAGGTTGGTGGTTCTATGCTGTCTTATGGAAGGTTGGTGGTTCTATGCTGTCTTATGGAAGGTTGGTGGTTCTATGCTGTCGTGTGGAAGGTTGGTGGTTCTATGCTGTCTTATGGAAGGTTGGTGGTTCTATGCTGTCTTATGGAAGGTTGGTGGTTCTATGCTGTCTTGTGGAAGGTTGGTGGTTCTATGCTGTCTTATGGAAGGTTGGTGGTTCTATGCTGTCTTGTGGAAGGTTGGTGGTTCTATGCTGTCTTATGGAAGGTTGGTGGTTCTATGCTGTCGTGTGGAAGGTTGGTGGTTCTATGTGTTTGTGGAAGGTTGGTGGTTCTATGCTGTCTTATGGAAGGTTGGTGGTTCTATGCTGTCTTATGGAAGGTTGGTGGTTCTATGCTGTCTTATGGAAGGTTGGTGGTTCTATGCTGTCTTATGGAAGGTTAGTTTATACGAATTTATTTTAGCTCGATTGCGAAACAAGTTATTTCAACTTATATAAATCACTCTCGAGACCTCATTCCTGATGGAATCCATCGCCACGACGGAGAGGGAAGAGGCAACGTGGAATTTAAATGCCTTGCCTAAGGGCACAATCGTAACGGCTCCAGTGGGACTCGAACTCCGGACTTTTTGCACCTGAAGCGAACGCGCATCCACTGCGCTCTCACGACTTCCACTTTGTGGAAGGTTGGTGGTTCTATGCGAGTTCCTGTCCGTTCCTGCAATACTGCTCGGCAGTGCACCCGGCTCCCTTAATAATAGTGGAGAATCGTCATAATCGAAGTTGTTGGTGCGATAATAAATCAATACCAAAAACGAACATGACTAGTGTACCCCACCCACCTTTTTTCAAACGAATGCTACGAATATGAAACATTTCTATAGCATAGTGATGTTTGATATAATGATGCCATGCATGCAAGTCAGCACTGTTAGATATTGTTACCACTTTAGTATGTTTCGTGTCCAAGGGGGGAGGGGGTCCCATTTACTTTTAATTTTGCAAACACCCATTGTTTGGCACATTAGTTTTGAAATACAACAGAAATATATATCAAATATAAAACAGTCGTGATAGCGCGGTAATAGTGTGCTCTCTTCGTGTGCGAAATGCCCCCTAGTTCGCGCCCAGCTGTAGCCACTACAATTACACTCTAGGCAAACCCCTCTCTCCTCTCCCTCTCTTCTCTCTTCTCTCTCTCTCTTCTCTCTCTCTCTTGTGGCGATGGATTCCATCAGGAATGAGGTATTGAGAGTGATTAATATAAGTTGTAAGAACTTGTTTCGCAATCGAGCTATAAATGAATTTGTACAAACTAATTATAAAAAAGGTATTTACTTATAATATCCTAGCTACTGTTGGAAACCATGACCACCCTTTGCTGAACAGGTCGGCCCAGTACAATCAGAGTACTGACCTGCAAATAGAACTTAATTACTGAACTACCTGTTAGGTAAAACTAAAATGTTATTAACCTATTTAACAATACCCTGCGTGGTGTCGACCCCTGCGTGGTGTCGGGTCGTCCACGACAGAGTGGTTAGAATATTTTGATTTCAAATCAATGCCCCACATCGTTGTAGGCTAGAAACCCACGGGGGTGTCGATAGGAAGCTATCCAGTTTGTTTGCGGAAGGTCGGTGGTTCTAACCAGGTGCCGGCAATACTGTTCATAGAACGTGGGATTATCCTCCTTTACCGGAGAGTCGCGATACCAAATAAATAAAGCCTGCTAAAACCTGCGTGATGTCAATTTTCCTAAGCATTCCAAGAACTAGTAGTGACCGTGTTTTGACAATTTTAAGTTCTCTATACAGACATGTGTGTGTTTATACCATTAACCGAATTTATTATAAGAGTATGTTAAATTTACCGTTCTAGCAGACCTAATTATCATTTCCATCCAAAAATGATATGTCCGAAATATGTGCAACACAGTGTGTTATATCTATGGTCGCCGGTACATTAATCTATATACGTGCACTATTCTTCATATATGTATTCAGCCGATACGTCAAAGTCGATATGTCGAATTCTCCGGTTATCTCGAAGTCCCGTTTCAGACACTATCATTTTACATATAATTGGATTTGTTTATATCGAATTTCGGCTATGTCGAAGTATTTTGTTCGGTCAAACGGAATATAGACTGTATATGTATTCAACCGATATGTCGTGACATAAT
>CM026401.1:58199897-58264897 GCA_014843695.1 Archivesica marissinica
TACATATTATATACATACATATTTGATTAGGTCAAAACATGAACTGAATTTTGAATTAGATTGCACAGATCACAACCATAGCGCACATTATACATGTATAGAAATGACACTAGCAGTTGACACGCCAAGTCCACGTGAATTTCGCTCTCACATGCTTGGCTGTACGTATGACTAATCTAGTCTATAGAGTAGGCCTACTTAGCGCGAGTTCAGTCAGCTATAGCTTTAGTATTTTCAATCTTGAAAACCTTTGATTTTCTAATACTGTGATTAGATATAATGTATTATTGTATTACTGCTCCTACATGCTAGTGTGTACACCATTTTAGATTTAAAGTATCTTTCTTCGCTACAGTATATTATATGGTTTATTATTAATAAATAAGTGATTGCATATTCTTTGTCACACCGTCTCTGTGTGTACATGCAAGTTGTCTGCAATTTTTTTTAATGAACTAGTTGGTTACTTACTATTGAGTAAACTTTTTTCAATCCAATTCTTGAATTGATATTAGCTCAAAAATGAGTAAACAGCGTTTTAATATGAACTTATTTGGCCATAAATCTGAATACGAACAATTCCGAAGTGATCTAAAATGTATTGATCTCGCTTTGAGACGTAAAGAGAACGATAAACCTAATACTCTTGATGTACTCAATATAATAGTTACAACATACAAAGAGAGCCTATTGTCGGAAGAGAATAGCCATCCTGCCCCAGTAGATGACCACACTGAATGTACTTTGCAGTCGTACGATGAGAATCTCGTTATTACAACACAAACTGCATTGCAGAACTTCTCAGACATTTCATACAGACATAGCGGTACTTGTGATTTCAGGTTGACATTGAAGGCGACTAACAGTATTGACTATGGCAAACAATTCATTGTAACATGTGACCAATGCCAATTTAAGTCTGTTTGGAAATCATCACTTGAACTATCTAATGGAAAGAATTTAGTCACGTTACGAATGTTTCATGGCTATATCACAAGTGGCATGCTACCATCACAGATGGATAGATTCATTTCTACAATTGGACTGCAAACGCTTGGATCTCGAACCACTAAAGCTTATCTAAAATTCACGTCTGATCATATTAGCGAAGAAAGACGGTCATCCTGTGATATTGCTCTAACCGAAGAGCTTCAGTTAAACGGGCCTGATAACTCAATAGACTTGGTAACAGATGCACGGCACAGTACTCGGCGAAACTCCAAGTTCACTGACGTTGCCTGTCTTGGGTATAATACTAAACAAGTAATACATCACGAAATAGTCAGCCGTGCTGACGACCCATGTGCACAGCGACATGAGCTTCTGGGCACAAAAAGAATATATGCCCACCTTGAAGCAAAACAAATTAATGTTCGACGCCATGGTCACGATCGTAATACAAGTGTTAGCAAATATATCAGAGAAAATCAGCAACGTACAGTAAATCAATATGACACATGGCATGCATCCGTATCCCTTGAAAAGCAACTGAAACAGATATAAAGTGGTGCAAAATGCCGAGAGGGCAAAACCTGGTCCATTCAACTTTCCGACAAAGTTGGGCCGGTCAAAACACATATGCAATATGCTATGCGTAATTGCAATGGTGACCAATCCATACTTCGAACAAAAATGGAATGTATTGTCAAACATTACCAAAATGACCACCAAATGTTTTCCATGACAAACGTATCGGAACCTTCTCTGCTCTTCACTACACTATACGCTCAAATTTGGCAATATGTCAATGGAATGAGACAGTGCAAGTCAAGAATAATACAAGACTCCGTTGTACGCTCCAGTTCAAATCCAACATTTGGGCAAGGTATAAACAGGCATTATTTTCACACTTAATCTGGCGGCCTTTTTAAACGAGATGATACATGAAAGTGACAGAACGGAATATGAAAGTGACGAAACTCCGACCTTACAAACAACATAGATCCTGATCAGTTTAACAGTTTATTCGTAATTCAAGGCCTCCGGCCCATACACATATATTATATACATGCATACAAATTATCAGTCTCAGTGATTACGCTACGGCTGATCAGGCACCTACATAACATGTAATCTATGTCCCTGGGCTGATCTGGATTATGTAGTTTGAATACTCATAACTATCAATTTTCTTTACATTCAATAATATACGTTTACTTAAATTGTCAGGGCCTCATTTTGACTAATTCTCAGCTCACAGAGTGATCGTGCATATTAACCGTTAGAAAATACCTACATACGCCAAATTATACTGAACGTACTGCTACATTGTTGATACAAGCCACTAATCACATGGAACAGGTAGTAAAGTATAAATCTTTACAATTGGACGGGGTCAAACTGCAGGCCTTTAAACAAGCACTGCGATCGCTGATGGCGTTGCGTAACCTACCTCAAGTGTATGTTAAAGATAAACTCGTATCCTCACAAAGGTTATTTACAGACGACACTATGCTAATATCAATGTGAACAGGAACGTGCATGATATAAGATATCTCAAAATAGACCAGTTATTTGGAAAAGTAGGTAGTGAGCTGGCACATGAGCTCTATAGACCCACTAAGTGCACAATACTTAACGTCGCTGTTCGATATCAAGACGGATCTGTAGCCCAGTGGTAACACGCTGGACTGGTAATCCAGGGATCGCATGTTCGACCCTAATAAAATTAACAGTCTTTCAGATGGGACAATAAACCGAGGTCTCGTGTCGGTGCTTTACACCGTGCACGTAAAATAACCAGAGGAGATGCTGAAATGTGTCACTGTCTGTATCATTACACTATCCTCCAAAATCTAAAATGAATAATCTCTTCAGGAGGCGTCGCTCATATGGGCAACCGGTAGCGACGATAAATAAACGTACAGCACACAATACATCATTAACAAAGACACACACAAGTTGTCATGGTCATAAGTGTTGGTATTCCTCTAGTATCTTGGAATCACCATCACGGATTACGATATAACAGCAAGGCCGAACGGATCACAATGTCCTTCTCCACAAGGCCGATATGGGAACGTGTCGGTGCCTATATTGGTATATGTAAACATTGTCAATGTCCTTGCACAGATCATTTAGACGAGGTAACGTAAAGGTTTATACTCGATTGAAGTAACTATATACTCGATTGAATGGCAGCTGTTTTCTCGTTCCACAGTTTGTGCTATAGTATCGTGTAAACATGACCATTCCTCAGCACTATTTAATGGGTACATGTCATTGACATTACTTATTCTAATGTACTGTTGATAGAGCATGATGTAACTAGTTTCACTAGTTTCTGAAACCATTCCCATCGGGAAGAAAGCTTAAACTTTAAATTGTTCAATCAATTAAGTTCTATATTATATAAACTATAAAGTCGTGATAGCGCAGTGGATGCGCGTTCGCTTCAGGTGCGAAAGGTCTGGAGTTCGAGCCCCACTGGAGCCGTTACGATTGTGCCCTTGGGCAAGGCATTTAAATTCCACGTTGCCTCTTCTCCCTCCCTCGTGGCGATGGATTCCATCAGGAATGAGGTCTCGAGAGTGATTTATGCAAGTTGAAATAACTTGTTTCGCAATCGAGCTAAAATAAATTTGTATAAAGTCATATTGAATTTTGTTTGTTGAAGGTTGCTCGTTACTGTGTGGTGTGATCTTAGGGGTGGACGTATAGCGGTCCTGATCTACCAATCTACCATTACCTCATTGTTTAAAGGATCACTCGTTGAATGTTACATAATAGCATCAAAGCCGCCGCAGGTCGTTCATTAATCTTCAAAGCATACATTCAATTATATTACGATCATTCTGATTAAACAGAAATAACTGATACTGCAAAATTGCCGCTTTTAATCATACCAACAAACAATTTAATATTGAAAGTGTAACCTTCTGTCAATATACTACATTAAACGCGACGGTGAGACAGGTAGCAATACCATGGAAAGGCAATACTTATATCGTGTTGGGATAACTTGTTTCACATACAGACGGATCTGTAGTCCAGTGGTAACACGTTGGACTGGTATTCCAGGGATCGCAGGTTCGATCCCCCGTCTGACCCTAATAAAATTAACAGTCTTTCAGATGGGACGTTAAACCGCGGTCTCATGACGGTGCTTTACACCGTGCACGTAAAAGAACCAGATGAGACTCTGGAATCGGTCTCTGTCTGTATCATTGCACTACTACTCAGGAGGCGTCGCTCATATGGGCAACCGGTAGCGATGATAAATAAACGTAAAACACTTGATTCACCGCATATACATAAATGGTCTCGTTCCATGCATGCTCTATTTGGAGTTATTATAAATTCTCGAATAATATAATTATACAAAACTGGAAATTCCAATGGATGAAAAATGTTAAAAGTATCTTACTTAACGGTGGCCTCATCAATGTTTGCGAATCTAACGAATTCTCTAATAAAATAATGTAAGTAGCTGAATTTCATAGTCCATCATACGTTTTGAAGCAGGGACCCCAAGTCTAAATTCGAAGCTATGCACACGGACCACGGATGTATGTATATGTTCCATTAATGTCAAATCCCTTGCGGGAACGTAGACATGTTTTCCTGGGCAAGCTCAGCCGACCTAAGTGGTTAACCAGTACTAAGCAATGTGTGTGAGGTGCCTTGCTCAATGACACTACATACTTGGGTTGACCCGAGTATCGAACCCGGGACCGATCGATGACCGCTCTACCACTGGACCACGGATGCCACGTATAAAGGTATATGTTAATGCACGAAGTGAATATGAAAAACAAACACGGGCTGGGCTGTCTTGATTAAAGTAATTTATCCAAATGTATTAATGTTACCTTAGTCAATCGCACAGATCCTGTATTAATCTTTAACAATTTGGTTTTCAAGATTGTTCAACGAGCGTTGCTGGGCATGCGTATTAGGCCAGATATCAGGTAATTTAATTGGATATTCTTCGCCATCCCGCCACACAGCAACTGGAATTATTCTTTGTTTTACGTTTCTAGTTTGACCGACGCTATCTTCTAACATTACGTCACAGTCTTCAATTTTTAGAATAGATACATCAGCACCGTTGCCTGGAGACAGTGATCCAATAGAATGAAGGCCGTATGCTTGTGCTGGCGCATATGTTACACATTTAACTATTTGGTCCAAATTCATTCCTAGATGAAGAAATTTCGTCATAACTGTTGTGAGATCATACACTGGTCCATCTTGGTTGAGTGTGTGCATATCGCTTCCTATAAATAAAACAACACTTAGTTGAATATGTAGTAATAGCTTGTTTGTTTCTTCGGATTTTACGCTTGTAACACCACCATTTTGGACTATATCTAGATTTTACGCCTGTAATACCACCATTTTGGACTATATCTCGATTTTACGCCTGTAATACCACCATTTTGGACTATATCTCCGGCGGGTAATTTACGTAACAACACATGTCATGGGCATGTTCCAGAGGTTAACCAGTACTAGGTGAACCCAACTGCCAACCTTTTCATATAAATGAAACACGCTTTGAGCTGGGCTCGAACCCATGACCATCAGGGATGATAGGTTACAGTGGTATTCAAGTCATGACCTTAACCCACTCGACAACGGAGGCGGACTAATATGCATTAATATAAATTGATGTACAGTATACATCCGTTATGTCGAATTCCGTCGGACCGAACAAAATACTTCGACATAACCGAAGTTAACGAAATTATATATAAACGGAGCCAGTTATATGTAAAATGATGGTGTCTGAGATGGGACTTTGATCCGACTTCGCGATAACCGGAGTATTCGACATAAACGACGTTGACATAGCGGATGTAGACTGTAGTTACTATTATAAATGTCTTGTATTGTGTATAGCTTTGTGTTCAATTCCTGAATTATATTTTTAACAGTTATAGAAAATAAATATGTTTAAACATTAAACTCATGTAACAATCGAACAAGCACATGATTAATAACGTCGTGGAAGTCGTGATAGCGCAGTGGATGCGCGTTCGCTTCAGGTGCGAAAGGTCTGGAGTTCGAGCCCCACTGGAGCCGTTACGAGTGTGCCTTTAGGCAAGGCATTTAAATTCCACGTTGCCTCTTCTCTCTCCCTCGTGGCGATGGATTCCATCAGGAATGAGGTCTCGAGAGTGATTTATATAAGCTGAAATAACTTGTTTCGCAATCGAGCTAAAATAAATTTGTATAAACATTAATAACGTCAATTTTCTCAATTACTTTATCGGGTGTATCTATGATTTTATTAACTATCCAGCTGGCTTGTGGAAGATCGGTGACTCTACCCGGGTGCTCTTCCATGTTTGACCAACTGCACAGAGGAACATCCGTGATCTCCCTCTATTAATGATAGCTAGAGAGTCATTATATTACCAATGATGCTGGTGTGACACTAAACACCTAGGAACATATAAACAAATGAACGCTGCGCAGTATAAATTACCAATTAGATCTGGCCAGAAGTTTCGCTTGGCAGAAATATCTGCAACTGTCCAATTAAATGCTCCCGCACCATGTCCTACATCAAACAAAATGCCACGTGACTTAGCTTCAATTACATCACTGAATAGTTCTTTCGTATCAGCATCCACGATAGATGATGGGTAACCGTGGTATGTATGCGTGTATATGTCACCAGGCCGGAGGTCGGAAGGACATCCTAATATAGATGTTGAAACTGAAACAAATGTTAAGGCTAATGTTACCAGAGACACGGAAGGCACTGTTGAGTTTGTTTTGCAATCCTTTAGCGTTTTGCTAGCCTGGGTTCAAGTCTGTAGATCTTTCACTAATTTACTTCTGGCAAAATGACGTTGATATTATCAGAAACACAATACAGTCCAATTAAAGATCTCGGTATGAAAATATATATATATATATATATATATATATATGACTGACCAGGCAAAATATATCAACGCCTGTTCCCAGGCTAGCGTTTTGCAGGAATACGCATACAGTTACGGTCAAATATTCATGACATTTGGAGGATGGGTGGACATCGAGTCTAGGACGAATCCATTATATTTCGGAAGTGATCCTGATAACAAAGGTTCTTCACTATGTTTATGAGGCGCCAAAAGTTTACGTACATCCTGGGTGATGTTTGCTATATCGGATTGCGCGTGTGGTATATATTATATGGTCAGTGGCACATAATAGCTTCGACCCCCCCCCCCCGTCTGACCATAATGAAAATAACAGTCTTTCAGACAGGATTTTAAACCGAGGTCTCGTGTCGATGCTTTACATCGTGAACGTAAAAGAACCAGAGGATACTCTGGAATGGGTCTCTGTCTGTATCATTGTATCATCACTATCCTCCCAACAATCTAACATGACTAATCTCTTCATGAGGCATATCTCATATGAGCAACCGGTAGCGACGACAAATAAACGTAAAACACATACACATCATAGCTACGGGCACAACGCACAGGATTTCATTCATAATACAACATGGTTGCCATGGATACCTGTAGCTATCATCGTTTAACTTGTTTCTAATTTTATAACACATTTAATTAGTATTGTATTTCTCACATAACTGAAATAAAGGTAATATACCTATTGGTTTCTGTGTAGGCACCGTTGATTCAACATGGTGGGTCATTAAAGGAACATTGCAACGGTTAGCGGCGGACAAAGCACGTCTGCAAATGAGATAACGAAACGTGATTGTATGCGGCTGGGAAATGATCAGCTGACACATCATACACAATATTACTCAATGCCATCGACTATTCTTCCCATGTACACATAGGATCATGTATAGTACGCGGCAGAGAGCATGTGACCTCAGTAGAGTATTCTGATGAATATATTTGGCACAGCAGGTCTGACATTCGGAAGTCGTGATAGCGCTGTAGTAGAACGTTCGCTTCAGGCGATTGTTCCCTCAGAAAGGTTACTTAGATTACACAGTGCCTCTTCTCTCTCCCACATGGCGATATTTTCCCTAAGGAATAAGGTCTTGAAAGCGATTAAGGTAATGCTATGTTATTATGTTATGTTATATTTCGGGTTTTACGCCTGCATCAGCGCCATTTTGGGCTATATCGCTGGCTCCAGCGGTTAACCAGTAGTTGGGTGCACCAACCTCCACAAGAAACTGCCAACTTTTTCATATAAATGAGACACGGTCTAAGCGAGGCTCGAACCAGTGACCATCAGTGATGATAAGTTACAGTGGTATACAAGTCAGCGACCTTAACCTCTCGACCACAGAGGCGAACTAATTACGGTAATGTTGGAAGAACTTGTTTGGCAATCAAGCTAAATCAACTGTGTATGAACTATGTTTCAGCTTCACATTAATGTTGTGATTTTGTTAATATGTGTGTTGTGTTGTTTACATAATACGCGAACACTATGTAAACAAACGAAACATTGTGGTTTCACATAATTATAAAAACGATATATTTATTTATTAATGGGTTTACCGTAAACTAATTGTTTTCTGTTATCTTGGATGCATCAGGATGTTTGTGCATTGATTCATTGAGTACTACAACTGTGCTTGCAATGTTTCTAATGCACTTATAGTTCAGCTGCGAGTACTCTACTGACAATTAACAGGGTTATGTGTGCATTTATATTATACTGTTTGTACATACATATTAATAATGATTTGTAAATATGTTATGCTCTTCAGAAATGGAGGAAATAAAAGTCTCTATTTACTATCTGCATAAAGGTGCGATAGTGACTACAGTACTGTATACAGAGGCATGACCATCTAATTGACATATAGACGGTCAGTGGAATGGATCACTTCCTGTATCATTGACTATCTTCCAAAATCTAATATGACTGCTCTCTTCATGAGAAGTCGCTCATATGAGCATATAGTAGCGATACATAAACGCAAAATAAACATAACATAAATACATGTAGACGCTTGGTTGTCCTGTTATGTACATAATGCATAGTTTAATCCACTACAAGATTAAACTGTTTACCTCTCGCCAAAACACACCTTCACCATAACATAGTCGTGGTACTACTTCCAGAGAATGCGCACTAGTACGAGGAAATAATATATCGATGCTTTCTTCTTCGCAGGTTCGATCCCACGGCTGGTGTCGGTGGTTTACACCGTGCACGTAAAAGAACCAGAGGAGATTCTGGAATATGTCTCTGTCTGTATCATTGCTAATCTCTTGAGGAGGCGTCGCTCATGTGGGCAACCTGTAGCGACTAAATAAACGTAAACAAGGAGTATTTTACTTTTCTCGGTACTGACAGAGGTAACACGTTTTGACTATTTCTTACTTGATATAAATCTGATTTTAAAGCATATATAATCTAGCAATAGTGACATATTAGCTTATTAAATTAAATGTTAACAGGCTGGTAATTGCATACATAACTAGCAACATCATAGCAACGGATATTTATGTTAACCTGTTGTTTTCTGGACGAATGGGAATTCATGTGATAATAATTCCTGTTATGTATTCGTATTATAGGTATTAAAAGTATCCAATTGTTTTCGGGGAACTAGTTCCAAGCTTTCACTGGTGTGCGCATAGAAATACAGGCTTGAGCTGGAATCCAGAAATGGCCAGGTCAATCTATTTACGCAGTTGAAATTCTGCAACAATAATTGGTTACCATATGATTCGCGGATGTTCCAGCAAGGATGTGGTATATACTATTATTTTGGACAGGGTTTCGTGTTATTGTCAACATGTTTGCATTTAATTACTAAATCATTCACTTTATAATTTATATACATTCACTCAATACACTATCCGAGTGTGCATTATCGTCCTTCTATTACATATTTATATGTAATCGTTTTTTCGTGTTAAAGTATGTGCCTACATTTGTATATATACCTGAAAGCCTCATTCTCAAGCCGACCGCTATCACACACGCTGCCTGACAATCTGACCTTGACCCCAACAATGACGTCAGTGTTGGCCTGGATACATTCTACACAAGAGTCCTCATCCAATATTGCCAGTGTATCAGATTCTCCACCTGCGGCTGCATAAGGTAACACCATCTAGAGGATTATCACTTGCTCAGACGAATTATGTTTAAATCTTTATTAAGTTTTAACTGTCTTTAGCAATCACCATAAGTACATTTAGCGTCGCTACTACATTTCCTGGGTAGGCTCCAGCGGTTAACAAGTATTTGGTGCACCAACCTCCGTAAGAGATCCGTGATCATCAGAGTTGATAGAGTTACAGAGGTATACAAGTCAGCGACCTTAACCACTCCACACATTATTCAGTGTTGGCATGTAATAATGAGTTGATAACGGTTTAGTGTTGGTCTTTATTTAAGGTTTGACAGTACACTACGTAGCCATATGAATTGTGGATGTTTTATAAAAAGTGAAAGTGTATGTTTATGATAGTGTCACCCATCTTTACTGACACATGATACTCCTCTTACGGACATATGTACTTCCATATCCGAGCAGGCCAGACTGATAGGCAGTAACCATATTTTAACGAACTAGCGACTCATCAACCGGCCATAGCAGGATTATGTTATATGTTATATTTCGGGTTTTACGCCTGCATCAGCACCATTTCGGGCTATATCGCCGGCGGGCAGTTTACCTAACAACACCTTTCCTGGGCAGGCTCCAGCGGTTAACCAGTACTTGGATGCACCAACCTCCGTAAAAAACTGCCAACTTTTTCATATAAATGAGACACGGTCTGAGCGGGGCTCGAACCCGTGACCATCATTGATGATAGGTTACAGTGGTATACAAGTCAGCGACCTTAACCACTCGACCATGGAGGCGGACACCATATCAGGATTAACCGCAGCTGGTGTGTTATATAAAGTGTCCATATCCGTGTAGGCCAGACTGATCGGCAGTAACCATATTTTAACGAACTGGCGACTCACCAACCGGCCATATCAGGATTAACCGCAGCTGGTGTGCTATATAAATATCGTGTCAAGAACTAAATATATAGGATTAATTATTTAATAGATTTCAAATCATCGATTTATTAATTGCACGCGGTATATAGTATGGCTATGCATTGCAGAGGCTGAGTGGTTAATGGCATTGACAAATCAATTGTCACATTTCCACTGTTGTGTTGAATGAGTTCATACGAGGAAGACGACCAACCGGCTTGCGGAAGGTTAGTTGTTCTACATGGATGTCATCCCGTGTCCTCCCGGATCGTGTTGGTCTTCGTCAACCACTAACAAATGGAGAGTCGTCATTTGTCCTAAAATGTAGGGCTGACTCTAATTCCCAAAAGCAAACATTTATACTCAATATATCATGAACTGCATCGTCAGTTGTGACGAATGTATATACATACATTGCCGACGACGCAGAATGTTCGGATCCGGTTATTATATATATACTAGATGTTATATAGTATGTGTAGTTTGACAACATTGATGCATGCAGCATGACTAATCTCTTCAGGAGGCGTCGCTCATATGGACAACCGGTAGCGACGATAAATAAACGTAAAACACACAAACAGCCAGCTGGATAGCTTCATCACATTAACGAATTCGACTCCCTCAGATTCGAACATACAGCGATGAGGGTCAAGTGATGTTAATTCAACAACATTAACTACTCGGCAACGGTGCATGGTCCCTTTCACACACATAAATATGCGTGTAATAAACGTGTCACATACCTCCACCCGAACAACCAGCTGCAGCTAGGCCATGAAGAGCGATGTGTAACAAGCATCGAACACGCGTCTTCGACTTCTCAATGATGAACTTCCGGATCCCCATAAACGTGGACGCTCCTGAAAATGAGAATATAATAACACAACATGTGCGACATACGATGCTAGTCGTAGGAACATCGTGGGAAATAAAATAAACGCCATTTAAATAAATAAAAAATGTATTATTTAGAAAACAAAATAGTACAGTTACTAATTATTCTTTAAAAAAAGTTTAAACCGGAGTACCCGGAGAAAACCCACCTGTCCGATCTGGCGACCACCGTACCATCTCACATACTTCCCGGTCCGAGGATCGAACCCGGGTTGCATTGGTGAGAAGCGAGCGCACTAACCACTGTGCTACTCGGACAGCCTAACATTATTCTTTCACAGCCGTTGTAAAATACATAACCTCATAGCCAAAGTCTCAGCGGGATCACCCGCCTTTGCCAAGCACTGACGGTCCCGCCTGCATATTGTCATAAAAAATGAAAAATCCAAATACAGTCTACATCAGTTATGTCGAATTCCGTCGGACCGAACATAATACTTCGACATAACTGAAGTTTGACGAAATTCGATAGAAACGGAGCCAGTTATATGTAAATGATAATGTCTGAAACGGGACTTTGATCGACTTCGAGATAACGGAATAATTCGACATAACCGACTTTGACATAACGGATGTAGATTGCACACCAAAAATGCAATGCAACGTGGAGTGGCTAGTGTCGTGTCTATGTATGGCATATAATCTAGACAAGCGGTCCAATATACCCAGGTCTAACTAAGCAAAGTCATGCTGTGATTTTGCATAGAGATGTTGTCTAGGTTTTCATCTCTATATAGCAATATTAGAATCAATCGAGTCATTTTGTAAAATATACCTCTGATAATATCGAAATATGAATGTCTAAATCGCACATTAAAATGCGTCCGAGTTCATCATTGACGTTCTAGGATACAAATTTGTCCTGGGTGAGGAGTGGGGCTATCATTGGTGGCTGACGGGTGCCCCTTCCAGCTGTATTTCAGGCACGGACTAGAGAGAACCACCGATATTCAGCAAACAGATAACTTCCTCACAGTGGAATTCGAACATACAACTGTGAGAGGCATGTGATTGGAAGTCAATGACAACAATATATATATATAATAATTAGAGAAGCGCTCATGTTTTGACATTAGCAAGAGCGTGTACATACCCGAACTGCCTGCATCAATTACCGTGGTAACTCCGCGTGCTAAGCACGTGTCATCCACATTCACACCAAGAGGAGTTGCGTACTGGTAGCAATGCACGTGCGCGTCAATCAAACCCGGTGTAATCAAGCAGCCAGAGGCATCATACGTTGATCCCGCCGTCATCTGAAGATTATGTCCTATAGTAAATATTGCCCCGTCCTTTATAGCTACGTCTAGTATATCATCTGTTTCGTTGTGAGTATCGATAACTCGTCCATTCTTAATCAAAACATCGACATCCATTGTAACCTGCCTTGATTACCCTATGCAAGTATATATAAACGTGTATGCTTCAAATAGAGAGTCGTCAGTTAAATACAATTACAATGTACATTAAAATCTTCTAATCCAGACTGTGTTTCTAACAATGTACACTATTTTACATGTAAACACAGCATAGTAGTCTCGTCTGATAAGAGTAGAAAGGTGAACTATGTATCGTTCGGTTGCTACACACCGACTTGTTTACATTAAAACTTGGAGCCGTGCCAAGTGCATTGCGTATGCACAGTGTTTATATAATGTTATGTTGTAGGGACATTTTTACGCACAAATCATCCGGGACGATGCACTGTAAACATTTACTATGGTTATAATGTTAGTATGTGTAATGCCTGTACAGTCAGACCCGTGTTAGTGGTCACCTCTATTAAGCAGTCAACATGCATTAAACAGTCAGTTTTCAGATTCTCAATATGTACGTTGCTGTACATTTGACCTCTGTTAAACATCCACTTTCTGTGATTCCCTGGCTATATTCGACAGGTTTGAATTTGTGTTTGTTTTAAAAAAGAATTTAAAGCCTTCAATGTGTTGCTGTATACAATTATAATGACGTGTACATTTTACGCTCACACCGATTATTAAAAGAAAAGCAAACACAGATTTTCGATTTAACATGCCATTTAAAAAGAAGAAACTCAGATGATACGAGTGTTAACGAGGAGTTCCATATTGCGCTGGTAATCCGTAATTCGGAAACAGCTATAAATCCGGATTGTGATATTTTCTTTCATTCAATTTGATAAATCATTAAACTTGAACGATTGTGTGTGTGGGGGGGGCGATTTGTTTCGTATTCAGAAGCA
Organism: Archivesica marissinica; assembly: GCA_014843695.1. Lineage (NCBI taxonomy): Eukaryota > Metazoa > Mollusca > Bivalvia > Venerida > Vesicomyidae > Archivesica > Archivesica marissinica. The sequence continues at coordinate 58,213,903 of CM026401.1, forward strand.
ATTTCACAATGAAGACGTTCTCCAGGCATATGCAGCCTTTTAAGGAATTATTAACTTCGAAATTGTTGAGTCTGAGAACAATAACAGCTAGAGAGTCGCCATATCACCTAATCTGTTACCTCGAGATAATTATTACTCCTACACCCAAATAATGAAACAAAAATGGTTTGCACATACTTGGCATTTAGACGTTGTTTTGTCCATGTCAATGAAACATTTGTGAAAGTCGTGATAGCTCGTTCGCTTCAGGTGCGAAAGGACCGGGGTTCGAGCCTAGCTGGAGCCGTTACGATGTTGTCATTAGGCAATGCATTTAAGTTCCATGTTGCCTCTTCTCTCTCCTTCGTGGCTATGGATACTATAAGGAATGCGGTATCGAGAGTGATTCATATAAGTTATAATAACTTGTTTCGCAATCAAGCTAAATTAAATTTGTATAAACTACACCCGTTATGTCGAATTCCGTCGGACCGAACAAAATAATTCGACATAACCGAACAACTTTGACTTAACGAAATTCGATATAAACTGATTCCATTATATGTAACATGATAGAGTCTGAAACGGGACTTTGATCCGCCTTCGAGATAACTGGATAATTCGACATAACCGACTTAACGGATGTAGACTGTATAATGAAACATGGTCAGCAATATAGATTTCCATGGAATAATTACAAGAATTGATCCGCTGTCTAGTGCATGTTGGATTGTTGTATGTTTGTTGTTCCCCGGACCGGGAAGTATGGGAGATATTACGGTGGTCGCCAGATCGGACATGTGGGTATTTCTCCGGGTACTCCGGTTTCCTCCTACACGAATGCGGACAGGTGGGGTTTTCTCCGGGTACTCCGGTTTCCTCCCACACGAATGCGGACAGGTGGGGTTTTCTCCGGGTACTCCGGTTTCCTCCCACACGAATGCGGACAGGTGGGGTTTTTCTCCGGGTACTCCGGTTTCCTCCCACACGAATGCGGACAGGTGGGGTTTTTCTCCGGGTACTCCGGTTTCCTCCCACACGAATGCGGACAGGTGGGGTTTTTCTCCGGGTACTCCGGTTTCCTCCCACACGAATGCGGACAGGTGGGGTTTTCTCCGGGTACTCCGGTTTCCTCCTACACGAATGATCACATTTACGCTTTCATCCGCGCCAACGAGAGTGATTAATATACGTTGTTATAACTTGCTTCGCAATCGTTGTAAAATAAATAAAGGTTAATGTGTTACGATTGCTGTGCATAAAGAAAGTAGTATAGTGTTGAAGATGAAACTCATGTGTTATTACATTGTCCTCTGTACAATAGTTTACGAACAGAATTGTTAAATGAAGCTTCTACACTGAATGGAAATTGTAATGCTTTTAAGTTTTAATGATGGTGAAAAAATTGCTTATCTACTTTCTAATCCCGATATTGTATTTTTAAGTGTCAAAACCTGTTTTAATATTTTAAATAGGAGAAAAGCATTGTTGTATAACTGAAATGTTAACATATTGTATATATAGTATTAAGATGTTATATAATTGTTCAGTATTTTACTAGTGCTGTGCGAAGGCTTTTACTGTAGTTATTGTGTTTTAGAAAATTATCTTCATTATATTGCTAAGTTTTAAGTCTCTCATATTTCTTCTTAGAAAGGTTTGCATGATGAAAGTTTCTATATTATGTAATTATATGTATCATGTAAAGTGAGACTATAATAACATATCTTATCTTATCTTATTTAGTAACACAAACATTGTCTCTCCAGGGGAAATAAGCCGGTGAGTTGGTCAAATTGGAAACAATAATACTCATGAATGAATGAGATACCTCTCTAATTTTATATTACCTCCCTTGGCAGATAAAGTCTGAGTTATTCCAAAATGTGATCAGGTCCTTTTAGTTAGAATCCTTCGCTTTTACAGTTGTTCCTTAACCAGATGTTGCGTTATGATAAATGTGAATTTATCAAAATCGTGTTAATTAATGTTCATATATTATTATTAGGTACACAGTCTTTGAAATACGAAGACAACATTGTAATTTTCACACCTTACATACATTTATTAAACAAACAAATCGATTTAACATTGAAATAATTCCATTATATTAATGTTGTGTTTATGCTCTTTGGGGTTAGCAACTCTTCAATCATTTTCGTTTTCGTCTTTTGCGCAAGTCTTGATCCTGGGGTTCCCTTCGCGGGGAAACTGGACAGTGGATTGTGCAGACTACAGTCTTGGATCTGGGGTTCACTTCGCGGGGAAACTGGACAGTGGATTGTGCAGACTACAGTCTTGATCCTGGGGTTCACTTCGCGGGGAAACTGGACAGTGGATTGTGCAGACTACAGTCTTGGATCTGGGGTTCACTTCGCGGGGAAACTGGACAGTGGATTGTGCAGACTACAGTCTTGGATCTGGGGTTCACTTCGCGGGGAAACTGGACAGTGGATTGTGCAGACTACAGTCTGATCCTGGGGTTCACTTCGCGGGGAAACTGGACAGTGGATTGTGCAGACTACAGTCTTGGATCTGGGGTTCCCTTCGCGGGGAAACTGGACAGTGGATTGTGCAGACTACAGTCTTGATCCTGGGTTTACTTCGCGGGGAAACTGGACAGTGGATTGTGCAGACTACAGTCTTGATCCTGGGTTTCACTTCGCGGGGAAACTGGACAGTGGATTGTGCAGACTACAGTCTTGATCCTGGGGTTCACTTCGCGGGGAAACTGGACAGTGGATTGTGCAGACTACAGTCTTGATCCTGGGGTTCACTTCGCGGGGAAACTGGACAGTGGATTGTGCAGACTACAGTCTTGATCCTGGGGTTCACTTCGCGGGGAAACTGGACAGTGGATTGTGCAGACTACAGTCTTGATCCTGGGGTTCACTTCGCGGGGAAACTGGACAGTGGATTGTGCAGACTACAGTCTTGATCCTGGGGTTCACTTCGCGGGGAAACTGGACAGTGGATTGTGCAGACTACAGTCTTGATCCTGGGGTTCACTTCGCGGGGAAACTGGACAGTGGATTGTGCAGACTACAGTCTTGATCGGGTTCCCTTCGCGGGAAACTGGACAGTGGATTGTGCAGACTACAGTCTTGGATCTGGGGTTCCCTTCGCGGGGAAACTGGACAGTGGATTGTGCAGACTACAGTCTTGGATCTGGGGTTCACTTCGCGGGGAAACTGGACAGTGGATTGTGCAGACTAGTACATATATTTATTTGAAAAAGTCAGAGACTAATACTAATAATAATATATTATATCTTGTAAACTGCGTTATATACATGTGTCACCTTTAATTAAGCCATTTATACGTTATACCATTAATAAGTGGAAGTCGTGATAGCGCAGTGGTAGCGCGTTCGAGTTCGAAAGATCCAGAGTTCGAGCCCCGCTGGAGCCGTTACGATTGTGTCCTTAGGCAAGGCATTTAAATTCCACGTTGCCTCTTCTCTCTCCCTCGTGGCGATGGATTCCATCAGGAAAGAGGTATCGAGAGTGATTAATATAAGTTGAAAGAACTTGTTTCGCAATCGAGCTAAATTAAATTTGTATAAACTAATTAAGCCATTTAAATTATATAGTGTTTAAATCACTTCTATGGGAAAGGCCAATCACTAATGTTGTTAGAAATCTTGGCCCAACCCATTTGCTAATTATGTATTTGTAATTTGTTTGTATGTGTTGCATACATGTATATAGAGCAATACAATATTATCAAATCAAATCGACAATAACAAATAGTAGAGAAGTCGTAATCATGCGTCGAGCTTGTTGTTTTGAACAATGATTGGTAACATTGATCTAGCACCCAAGTCGGCACAAATTGTGTGCCCAACGGTTTGATAAGTATTGGCCAATACATTATATTCTACAACACTAGTATATACAGTCTACATCCGTTATGTCAAAGTCGATTATGTCGAATTCTTCGGTTATCTCGAAGTCGGATCAAAGTCCCGTTTCAGACACTACCATTTTACATATAATTGGCTCCATTTATATCGAATTTCGTTACGTCAAACTTCGGTTAATGTCGAAGTATTTTGCCCAGTCCTACGAAATTCGACATGTTTACACCTATATAATTAAAACTCACAACAGCGCTACATGTGTACTGTGTCAGCAGTAAGAGTTTCCCCAGTGCTTATAGTCATATATATATTCATATACAATAACATATGAGCACTCGGTCGTAATATTAGCGCAGTGGTTACCGCGCTCGCTTCTCACCAATGCAACCCGGGTTCGATCCTCGTACCGGGACGTATGTGACGGCGGTCGCCATCAGACAGGTGGGGTTTCTCCGGGTACTCCGGTTTCCTCCCAAACGAATGACCACATATACGCTTTCATCTGCGACAACGAGAGTGATTAATATAAGTTGTTAGAACTTGCTTTGCAATCGTTGTAAAATAAATAAAGTTTAAACCTTTTTTTTAATATACAAAATATATAATATAACTATATATGTCTATTAAATGTAACACAACCACAAATAACTCGTTAGTAAACTGTATTATTATAGATAGATACGTGTATAAATGGATACAACATTAAATGGATTGATAACGGCATGACATTACAGGATTGAGAACGGCATGACATTACAGGATTGAGAACGGCGTGACACTACAGGATTGAGAACGGCATGTCACTACATGGTTGAGAACGGCATGTCATTACAGGATTGAGAAGGGCGTGACACTACAGGATTGAGAACAGCATGACATTACAGGATTCAGAACAGCATGACACTACATGATTGAGAACGGCATGACACTACATGATTGAGAACGGCATGCCATTACATGATTGAGAACGGCATGACATTACATGATTGAGAACGGCATGACATTACATGATTGAGAACGGCATGACATTACAGGATTGAGAACAGCATGACATAACAGGATTGAGAACGGCATGACATTACATGATTGAGAACGGCATGACATTACAGGATTGAGAACAGCATGACATAACAGGATTGAGAACGGCATGACATTACATGATTGAAAACGGCATGACACTACATGATTGAGAACGGCATGACACTACATGATTGAGAACGGCATGACACAACAGGATTGAGATGGCATGACACTACATGATTGAAAACGGCATGACACTACAGGAGTAGACAACTGTATATATATATAGGAAGTTGACACAAGTTGTCTAATCCTGTAGTGTCATGCCGTTCTTAATAATGTAGTACCATGCCGTTCTCAATCCTGTAGTGTCATGCCGTTCTCAATCATATAGTGTCGTAACGCCGCGACTGATCAGGATCTATGTTGTTTGCTATTCAGAGAGGTGCTTCAGCTCCACTGTCTGAAGAGCAATCAGCATATAGCCTGATCAGACGGCATGTTCTGTTCTGTGCGATCGGGTTCTCTACTTTTTTACAAAGTCGCTTTTATGCGACATTGGCGGTGAAAGAGTTAATAACATGCTTGCCCAAAATAACGTTGCTACTTTCATTTTCACGTCAGGTCACAAGTGTGAGCGCAAATTGTCATGACGTCACTAAATCACTACGCACAACAGCGTTATAGTTATATTGAAACAGCGTTATACTTACGTCGATAGTTATTGTAAATCGTTGTTTGTCTTATCATTAACGTTATGTATCAATTCAAATAGCTTGCTCCTCTCCGTTGCAGGTTCGAATCACTCGGGGGTGTCGAATTCTTTCAGATAAGGAAGCTATCTATCTGGCGTGCGGTATGTCGATGGTTCTGCTGATGTACTTACATCACGGGCTAACGCAATGTCTCATTGCTTGCTCCTCTCCGCTGCAGGTTCTACTGCAGGTTCTACTGATGTACTTGCATCACGGGCCAACGCAATTGCGTATTGCTTGCTCCTCTCCGCTGCAGGTTCTACTGCAGGTTCTACTGATGTACTTACATCACGGGCTAACGCAATGTAGCATTGCTTGCTCCTCTCCGCTGCAGGTTCTACTGCAGGTTCTACTGATGTACTTACATCACGGGCTAACGCAATGTCTCATTGCTTGCTCCTCTCCGCTGCAGGTTCTACTGCAGGTTCTACTGATGTACTTGCATCACGGGCCAACGCAATTGCTTATTGCTTGCTCCTCTCCGCTGCAGGTTCTACTGCAGGTTCTACTGATGTACTTACATCACGGTCTAACGCAATGTATCATTGCTTGCTCCTCTCCGCTGCAGGTTCTACTGCAGGTTCTGCTGATGTACTTACATCACGGGCTAACGCAATGTCTCATTGCTTGCTCCTCTCCGCTGCAGGTTCTACTGCAGGTTCTACTGATGTACTTGCATCACGGGCCAACGCAATTGCTTGCTCCTCTCCGCTGCAGGTTCTACTGCAGGTTCTACTGATGTACTTGCATCACGGGCCAACGCAATTGCTTATTGCTTGCTCCTCTCCGCTGCAGGTTCTACTGCAGGTTCTACTGATGTACTTACATCACAGGCCAACGCAATGGCTCATTGCTTGCTCCTCTCCGCTGCAGGTTCAAATGCTTGATTTATTTTACAGCCTTGTAAAGTTGATCGGAGCGGACAGTTCGCTGACCTCACCACAGACATTGATCGATTGATCTCAAATATCTACTGGACACACCCTCTACATATGAACTAAGTTTCATTAAAAAATCATCCACAACGTGTTGAGGTATCCTGTTCACACGCACGCGAGCACGCACACTGAAGGGGCATTGTTACTGTCGTTGACTTCAAATCTCTTTCCTCTCTCCACTTCTGGTTCGAATCCCGTAGGGTTTCGACGTCTTTCATCTTAGGAAGCTATCCAGCTGGCCTGCGGAAGGAATGAGGTTCTGCAAGTATGTCCGTGCATGTCTGAAATACTGCTAGAAGGGGCGCTCTAGGTCTTCCTCCACCAATAATAGAAAGTCACCATATGACCCAAACAAAGAGCTACGATTTGTATTTCTATGCGCATGCGCATTGTTTGTGTGGAATCAACTGCCTGTGTTAACTAGCATGTATATACACGCAAACCTGCCTTAAGCCGCCAGCCTAGGGTATCACATAAAGTGGCTGCTTAGCACATGTGGTTGGTTAATAGAGGTAACATGTATAATAAAGTAACGTTTTTGGGAATCTGAAAACCGGCTGCTTAATGCCGGTTGGCTGATTAATAGAGGTGACCACTAACACTGTATATACAATAATAGTTTGTGTATGCTTTTGTCGCCGGTCCTTTGTCTGCCCTGACTCTTATACCTCCTAACGTGTATATGGATCTCGAGGGGGTGGGTTTGAGTGAAGACTCGACGCAATGATTTATAAGGGATGATGATGTTTATTTACTTCCTTTCCTGGCTATATATCCAATATAGTCATAACAATGTATTATAAATATACGCCCAAAATGGCGATTTATCATCTATTCCAAAGCTGACCTGCAAGTGACCAACAATAGTGATTGGTTAGAATATGTCACATGCAAATTGTTAGTATGACCATTTATAAATACATTTTACATATATACAAGTTGCAAACGATATACGTTAAGTATGGAACGCCAGAACGGACATAATATACAGGGGGGGGGGTAAAACAATAAAACAACTGAATATTTTCCCTGTAACGTTTATTGATGGTTTATTAACGATTGCTATGATTGCGATCCAATTCCAGGCTATGACCCTTTTATTTATCGTCGCCCCCTTGTTATTCTGGACGACCACTCCAGAAGTGTAGAAGTCGTACTTTTATTTATCGTCGCCCCCTGGTTATTGTGGGACGACCACTCCAGAAGTGTAGAAGTCGTACTTTTATTTATCGTCGCCCCCTTGTTATTCTGGACGACCACTCCAGAAGTGTAGAAGTCGTACTATATTGGAGGATACTGAACAATACAGAAGACGCTCCAATTCCAGAGGCATCCCTCGATATAGTACATGCCCGCTGTATATACACGAGACTGTCTTATGTGGAAGTCGTGGTAGCCCAGTGGATGCGCGTTCGCTTTAGGTGCGAAAGGTCCGGAGTATGAGCCCCGCTGGAGCCGTTTCAATTGTGCCCTTAGGCAAGGCATTTAAATTCCACGTTGCCTCTTCTCTCTCCCTCGTGGTGATGGATTACATCAGGAATGAGGTCTCGAGAGTGATTAATATAAGTTTTAAGAACTTGTTTCGCAATCAAGTTAAAATAATGTGTATGAACTAAAATATACACGAGGCATCGGTTTATAGTCTCATCTGAAAGACTGTTCATATTATTAGTCAGACGGGAAGGGGCGGGGGTCGAACATTATATCCCTGTGTTCACAGTTTAACGTAGTCTGGGAACAGGCGTTGATATATTTTGCCTGGTCAGTCAATACATATCTTTTAACACCGATGCCATAAATTGGGCGGTATTAAGTTTCTGATATCAACATTTTGCCAGAAAGTAAATTAGTGAGAAATCGACAAACTGGAACCCAGGCTAAGTTCAACATGCTAAATATATATGTTACGTGTGTGTTTACGTTTATTTATCGTCGCCCATATGAGCGACGCCTCCTGAAGAGATTAGTGTTTTTAGATTTTGGAGGATAGTGCAATGATACAGAGAGAGACCCATTCCAGAGTCTCGTCTGGTTCTTTTACGTGCACGGTGTAAAGCACCGACACTATACCTCGGTTTAATATATGTTACGGTTTATAGCATGTTCATGTATATGAGGAGTGCACGAAAGAACCTAACCCCGACGGTTACAGAATGTGCTCTATCACATATTTTCCATAACCACGCCCTATCGCGCCTCTTCAATATGATTTTTGAGGGCGACTTAGGGTAATTAATTTAATTTTAATTTAGGGTATTTAATTATAAAATATCACATGCACGAAAACATTGCTAGTTTTATTTATTTATTATTATAATATGTTATCACAGTTATACACAATTAGCAAGCAACAGTTTAAACAGCAGAAAAGAAACTATATATTTAATGTCGTCTCATGCGTAACACTATACGAACAGTGTTCTTGGTACAAATCTCGGCCTGCTCGCCCATATGGTTACCGGCGGCGAGGGTAAATAAACTCAATCATCAAATCTCGGCCACAACACTCTCTGAAAATAAAACAGAATATATATATGTACCAATTGAAACAGAAATCAATATTGTATCTCTCCAGTTCAATGTTTTATATATAATATAGCATAAACTGTATTATCAGCATTGTACAATATTTTTATTTATGTTCATTAAACGTCGCTACCGGTTGCCTATTTGAGCGACGGACAGTTTACTTAACAACGTCTTTCCGCACAGGCTCCGGCGATTAACCAGTAGTTGGTGCGCCAAACTCCGCAAGAAACTGCCAACTTTTTCATAAAAAGATACACATTACCACAGTAACAACAATCATAAATTTGAAGAAAATATACTTTGTGTGTTTTACGTTTATTTATAGTCGCTACAGGGTTGCCCATATGAGCGACGCCTCCTGAAGATATTAGTCATTTTAGATTTTGGAGGATAGTGCAATGATACAGACAGAGACCCATTCCAGAATCTCCACTGGCTCTTTTACGTGCACGGTGTAAAGCACCGACACGAGACCTCGGTTTAGCGTCCCATCTGAAAGACTGTTAATTGTATTATGGTCAGACGGGGGATCGAACCTGAGATCCCTGGATTACCAGTCCAGCGTGTTACCACTGGACTACAGATCCGTCTGTAGAAAAAATACGTTTCATTTTGACATTATATTGTCGAGCCTTATAACACATCATTACGCCGTAGTAAATAGTCCCTGATAACCAAACAACATTACGCAAATATTCTACACACTATTTTTATTCACTGTATTCCGCTAGTACACAGTTAGCATGCTATTGATCTAAGCAGTTGATTTTCAACAAAACAGATTATAAACTTAACTTATAGTATTATATTGAATTTACTTTGATATTTTCTAAGACCAAATCCATTGAAACCAAGCAAATATACTGAATGTCTACCTGTTCATCCTCTCCGCTTACACTCATGCGACCGCTTATGGCAACAGTATCGTCTCCACCCCCAGTGCCCACACCGACCAAGTGAACATTCGGAACGTCTGTTACATCTTAAACCACAACGGCACTGCGCTACAAGACATAAGATGTGCATACATCACGGGTCCAACACAGGAAATGAAACACGTACTTGTAAATAACACGACCTTTAAACAAGACATACGATGTGCATACATCACGGGGCCAACACAGGAAATGTAACACGTACTTGTAAATAACACGACCTTTAAAATAGTGTATGAAATCATCATAAGTGTGCGATTCTTTTGAGATACTGTATACTGTATACAGGTGTGTTGGATTTTCTCCGGGTACTTCGGTTTCCTCCCACACGAAAGACCACATATACGCTTTCATCAATGCGCGCCAACGAGAGTGATTAATATAAGTTGTTAGAACTTGCTTCGCAATCATTGTAAAGTAAATAACGTTTAAACTTAGAATGTACTCCAGATATTTGACGCAGACACTCGTGAATGTATGTATGTTCATATAAGATGTACTCCATATCAAAGGTAGACAATCGAGAATGTGTGTAGTAGGCCCGTAGCCACACTGAGGCACACCGAGGCAGCTGCACACCGATGCAACTCCCTCGGTTACAATTTCCAAAGCAAACACAAAATAAATGAAAAGTTAAATAAATAAAATGCAAAAAATTATCACATTGCTGTATAAACTGTTGACTGCTAGATCTGAAATATCAGTACAGTCATAATTATGCAGCTAAGCTCATTAAATCAGATAACGCAGGAAATCGCATCTATACCCCAACACTCGTAAGAGGGAACATGCCCCAGGACCCCTTATATTGCCTCGGTTGGAATTTGCCTCTGGCTACGGTATTGTGTACGTTCTAATAATATAAGATGTACTCCATTTATGACGTATACAGTATTCACTCGTGTATAATTATGTGTCCATTTATGACGTATACAGCATTCACTCGTGTATAATTATGTGTCCATTTATGACGTATACAGTATTCACTCGTGTATAATTATGTGTCCATTTATGACGTATACAGTATTCACTCGTGTATAATTATGTGTCCATTTATGACGTATACAGTATTCACTCGTGTATAATTATGTGTCCATTTATGACGTATACAGTATTCACTCGTGTATAATTATGTGTCCATTTATGACGTATACAGTATTCACTCGTGTATAATTATGTGTCCATTTATGACGTATACAGTATTCACTCGTGTATAATTATGTGTCCATTATGACGTATACAGTATTCACTCGTGTATAATTATGTGTCCATTTATGACGTATACAGTATTCACTCGTGTATAATTATGTGTCCATTTATGACGTATACAGTATTCACTCGTGTATAATTATGTGTCCATTTATGACGTATACAGTATTCACTCGTGTATAATTATGTGTCCGTTTATGACGTATACAGTATTCACTCGTGTATAATTATGTGTCCGTTCATGACATATACAGTATTCACTCGTGTATAATTATGTGTCCGTTCATGACGTATACAGTATTCACTCGTGTATAATTATGTGTCCGTTTATGACGTATACAGTATTGACTCGTGTGTGGTATTTTACGTTTATTTATCGTCGCTACCGGTTACGCATATGAGCGAGGCCTCCTGAAGATATTAGTCATTTTAGATTTTTGGAGGATAGTGCATGCTACACAGAGAGAGACCCATTCCAGAGTATCCTCTGGTTCTATTACGTGCACGGTGTAAAGCACCGACACGAGACATCGGTTTAACGTCCCATCTGAAAGACTGTTAATTTTATTAGGGCCAGACGGGGGGTCGAACCTGCGATCCCTGGATTACCAGTCCAGCGTGTTACCACTGGACTACAGATCCGTCTGTTATTCACTCGTGTATGTAATTATGTGTCCGTTTTCGTTATACATACTTCGTATATGAATGCAGGAAATCATGAATAATACTAATAATAAAGACTTTATTTGACGAGAGAACTCATTTGAACAATTAAGTCAATCTACCATGAGGCCCTCAACAAATTAAAACATGAAATAGCATAAACAATTTAATGAAACATGAAAACTTTCATAGGAAATCAGATATAAGCTGCAAGAACTAATACTTATATTCATGTATAATTGTATATTATCAGTTTATTAGGTTATTGGTCGGTTCTTTGCACCACCTGATATCTATAGCTTTGAAGTGTGGAACAGAATGTGCTGTTTTGATGTGATAAGGGAGAGAATTCTACAAGTGTGACCCTGAATATAAGATATTCCTAAAAACTTCAGTAGTTGGCTTAGGAGCGTAAAGTTGGAGATTGGCGGATGATCGCAAGTTTTGAGTTCGAACATCGGAAGTAAATCTGAATGACTATTGCAGATAGACAGGTGCTAGGCCATTGAATGTTTGAAAGCTAACCCTTTCTGTGAAAGTCATCCAAGTGCGAGTTGAGAAAAGTTCCGAAGAAGGAGTGTAAAAGTCTTTGTCAAGAATTAGTCTTGCAGCTCGTTTTTGGAATATAATAATGTTATATGTGTAAGCTATCGTATTTCTAATGCCATGTATTGCTATTGATATACTCTCTACGATGTTTAGTGACCATGTGTAGAAAATGCTATCACGTTATCAGTGCTACATATAATGATACAAAGTTGCACAATCTGTAAACTTAAAACACTGTCGTGACGTCATACCTTTGTACTTGCAGTTCATTATTATTAATATTGGACTGCTGTCAACAGCCCAGTGTATTATATTAAATACTAAGCGTACATGCAGGAAATTAACACTTTTAATTAGTAGGATCTTGTTATATAAGTGTGTGTTTTAAGTAAGACATAAGCCTCAAACGGATCCAATATGTAAAATATTGATACTATCTTCGGCGCAACGCACCTCACACAGTCCAATAGTTTACATATTGGATCGTGTTCGGCTTATATCCTATATTTACACAGACCGTATGCAGGCTTGGGGTACCATGGCATATGGTCTTAACGATTGCTATTATTTATGCTCCTTTTTATTTCGTTTCGGCAAGGGGCATCTCTGATGACGAGCGAGTTGTCTCTCGGCACATATACCATGTTGCATACATACACCCAATACCCGCATTGTACTTGGATCTCCTTTATATCAAATTGATGTAACTGTGACTCCTTAACTATTTCACCAAATTGATGTAACTGTGACACCTTAACTATTTCACCAAATTGATGTAAATGTGACTCCTTAAATATTTCACCAAATTGATGTAAATGTGACTCCTTAACTATTTCACCAAATTGATGTAAATGTGACTCCTTAAATATTTCACCAAATTGATGTAAATGTGACTCCTTAAATATTTCACCAAATTGATGTAACTGTGACTCCTTAAATATTTCACCAAATTGATGTAAATGTGACTCCTTAAATATTTCACCAAATTGATGTAACTGTGACTCCTTAACTATTTCACCACATTGATGTAACTGTGACTCCTTAACTATTTCACCAAACTGATGTAAATGTGACTCCTTAAATAGTTCACCAAATTGATGTAAATGCGACTCCTTAACTACTTCACCGCCAATGTCGCATAAAAGCGACTTTGTTATATATATATCGCATTATATATTCTGTAATTGTGCGCGCCTTTGTGCAATGTGTACATGTGTATCTGATATGCTCTCCTATAATTGGAGGAAATAAAATATATTATTATATTCTTACCTTCTACATGGTCAATCATTGTTCCCCCAAGCAGGCACAGCATGAAGATCAGAATCAACACGTTTGAATTCATGTTTCCTAATGCAACACTGTGTCAGCTGTGTGTGATCTCTTGAAATCTAAGCTACAATTTGGTCTTACTTGCCACCGGAAAATCCCATCTGTACTGAGTATGGTGGTCGATGTGTCTTTTTATAAGTCATCACGTGAGCTGCAGTTACTGATACATGACATATGATGTGTGTTTAATAATATTAACTGACTGTTTGATTGGCCGATTGCGACCGGGTATTAACTTAGTGTTTATTTCCTGGACTATGACGCAACGCATATGTTGCGGTTTAAGGTCTCATCAACAGCTGTGGCGTCCGTGGTCTAGTGGTAGAGCGTCGGATTTGGAATCAATCGATTCCGGGTTCGATACTCGGTCAGGCCACGTATGTAGTGTCATTGAGCAAGGCACCTCACACACATTGCTTAGTACTGGTTAACCACTTAGGTCGGCTAAGCCTGCCCAGGAAAACATGTCTAGGTCCCCGTAAGGGGTTTGACATTAATGGAACATACATACATACATGTACATACCGTCTATCTGGCTTATGGGGAGATAAGGCCATTCATTAATGTTAGAACTTGTGGTTTGCTTAGTTGCTATTTGTATAATGTATGCTGATTGTGATTGCTATATAGAGCTAAATAAAATATTACCAAACCGGCTCACGCGACCGCATGCTTTCTAATCAATTCAATTCAAACGCGGTTTATTATCGAAGCTTTACAAAGCAAATAACATTTAATTTAGCATTATAGCTCTTTTACCCACATCCCACATACATTAAGTGATCTTTGTCTTATGAGACCACTTTCAAATCACCACACGCAATGTGAGAAGATAGGAAAAGTTAGTGACACGACATGGGACTCGAACCCACGACCTCACTACAACTAGTCGGAGAGCTCTACCAACTGAGCTAGCCAGGACGATATTCTATCCACGCCGAAATACACTACATATTAATCGACCTATCCATTAACACGACCAAAGACCGCTATTGATACACGTTCAATATCTGGAGCTTTATGAAACCCCCGCATTTCTGAACCATACCTTAGCATGGGTAAAATGTGGACTGTCAGCTTCAGAGATGATACGTGAGTTCTTCTCTAGAAAATGATGGTCAGGACTATCAATGCACAACATAAGCATAGAATTAATATGTGTTTAGGGATAACTTCATGACATACATACATATACAAAAGCAACAAAAACCACAAGTCTGCCAGATGTACATGACCTTCACCTGGTGAGTTGTCCATCCACATTTTGAATCAACGCAACATGTTTGCTTGCTTCCCTGGGGTGGTCTCTATAGTATGACCATGTTGATATATGACACTATAGTAAACTAAGTGTCCGCCTCTGTGGTCGAGTGGTTAAGGTCACTGACTTGTATACCACTGTAACCTATCATCACTGGTGGTCACGGGTTCGAGCCCCGCTCAGACCGTGTTTCATTTATATGAAAAAGTTGGCAGTTTCTTACGGAGGTTGGTGCACCCAATTACTGGTTAACTGCTGGAGCCTGCCCAGGAAAGGTATTGTTAGGTAAACTGCCCGCCGGCGATATAGCCCAAAAAATGGTGCTGATGCAGGCGTAAAACCCGAAATATAAAATAAATGTAAACTAAGTGGTCTGTCAGTCTGTCCTGACGCGTCTTTTGTTATCATATGTATTGCTGTGGGGTTTTCCACTATGTTTGTATGAGAGAGTTGTGTCGTTCTATCATGAACGACTTATTATCTGATCATGACTGAGCATTGTCTATTTGTTGAATATTAATTACCGAATACATCACATTTCCTTTAATATGTTACTTGTTTGGGGATGTTTTTATAGTTGGCACAAGCTGTAGCGGTTAGCGTTCCCTGCACCCTTTTAATCTCCTATTACAATGCAAACAACACTACGGCCGGTTTCCATAACGACCAGAGAGTCGGCGGCTATATTTGATACGCTATACGAAATGTCATAATATTATGCTAAGAGTTATAAAACAATTGGCAACATTTAATATAAAAAAGTTTTGATAATATAAATTAATATTAATAAAAGTTTACGTTACCCACTGACCTGGGTAGAACAGTAATCTAATCAGCACTCATATCATATTACGTTACCCCTTCCCACAGGCAGAAATGGTAAATTGGTCGACATTCATAAACTATTACATTAGTCCGAGTTAAATGTAGATAGAGTAAACGGATTAACACTTATAACATATTACGTTAGTCCGAGTTAAATGTAGATACAGTAAATTGGTCGACATTAATAACATATTACGTTAGTCCGAGTTAAATGTAGATAGAGTAAAAGGATCGACACTCATAACATATTACGTTAGTCCGAGTTAAATGTAGATACAGTAAACGGATCGACACTCATAACATATTACGTTAGTCCGAGTTAAATGTAGATACAGTAAACGGATCGACACTCATGACATATTACGCTAGTCTGAGTTAAATGTAGATACAGTAAACGGAGTGACACTCATGACATATTACGCTAGTCTGAGTTAAATGTAGATACAGTAAACGGATCGACACTCATAAAATATTACGTTAGTCCGAGTTAAATGTAGATACAGTAAAAGGATCGACACTCATAGCATATTACGTTAGTCCGAGTTAAATGTAGATACAGTAAACGGATTGACACTCATAACATATTACGTTAGTCCGAGTTAAATGTAGATACAGTAAACGGAGTGACACTCATAACATATTACGTTAGTCCGAGTTAAATGTAGATACAGTAAACGGATCGACACTCATAACATATTACGTTAGTCCGAGTTAAATGTAGATACAGTAAAAGGATCGACACTCATAACATATTACGTTAGTCCGAGTTAAATGTAGATACAGTAAACGGATCGACACTAATAACATATTACGTTAGTCCGAGTTAAATGTAGATACAGTAAAAGGATCGACACTCATAACATATTACGTTAGTCCGAGTTAAATGTAGATACAGTAAACGGATCGACACTAATAACATATTACGTTAGTCCGAGTTAAATGTAGATACAGTAAAAGGATCGACACTCATAACATATTACGTTAGTCCGAGTTAAATGTAGATACAGTAAACGGATCGACACTAATAACATATTACGTTAGTCCGAGTTAAATGTAGATACAGTAAAAGGATCGTCACTCATAACATATTACGTTAGTCCGAGTTAAATGTAGATACAGTAAAGGGATCGACACTCATAACATATTACGTTAGTCCGAGTTAAATGTAGATACAGTAAACGGATCGACACTCATAACATATTACGTTAGTCCGAGTTAAATGTAGATACAGTAAACGGAGTCGACACTCATACATATACGTAGTCGAGTTAATGTAGATACAGTAAAAGGATCGACACTCATAACATATTACGTTAGTCCGAGTTAAATGTAGATACAGTAAACGGATCGTCACTCATAACATATTACGTTAGTCCGAGTTAAATGTAGATACAGTAAACGGATCGTCACTCATAACATATTACGTTAGTCCGAGTTAAATGTAGAAACAGTAAACGGATCGACACTCATAACATATTACGTTAGTCCGAGTTAAATGTAGATACAGTAAAAGGATCGTCACTCATAACATATTACGTTAGTCCGAGTTAAATGTAGATACAGTAAACGGAGTGACACTCATAACATATTACGTTAGTCCGAGTTAAATGTAGATACAGTAAACGGATCGACACTCATAACATATTACGTTAGTCTGAGTTAAATGTAGATACAGTAAAAGGATCGACACTCATAACATATTACGTTAGTCCGAGTTAAATGTAGATACAGTAAAGGGATCGTCACTCATAGCATATTACGTTAGTCCGAGTTAAATGTAGATACAGTAAACGGATTGACACTTATAACATATATGACCCTCCATTACAAAACCAGTCGGAAGTCGCTAAATCCAATTTCAAGATATTGACCAATAATCATGATACAGGCTAAAATCACCATATTTTGGATTTCAGCATATAAATATTTAGAAATATGTATACTACAACTACGGCAAGGTTATTTTGTGAAAAGTATTACAAAATTGCATAAAAAACCTTATTTTGTGAAAGCACTAATTAATTAATTCTGACAAATTAGTCATAAAACAATGAAAACCGTGAAAAATGGGCCTTGAAAACAATACACTTCAGGCTAAAGTATCGGGAAATCCCGGTCATGTTTGGTATTAAAATAGAGCTGGAAGTTCCCTCTATTCAAATTTGATAAATATATATATATAGTTTATACAATATATAGTTTATTCATTTAGACGTATACATATAGTACATAGTCATAATTATATACATATTATACATACTATTTACACGTGATCAATGTCATACAAGCTAATTATACATGTATTGAGTAGAAATTTTAGAATATAATTAGAATAGATATATATTTGTTTTTAGAGAGGATAAACTTTAATATTACAAATTACTTATTTAGTATGTATGCAAATATACATGTGCATGTATACTTGTTTATTCTGGGAAACAAGGTAAGTATATTGAATGTTGCTTACCGCTTATTCTACGTACAACTATATACAACTTGATCAACAACAATATTATACTGTATTTAATAACCTATTATAGAGGTTAATGCACTATGATATTTAATATCGAAGTTCTTATAGCAACAGCTTGTTTGTAGTATAATGCTAAGTTCAATAATATAGTTCTATTGTTTGATTGTAACAATTCAATACACTTTGCCATATTTGGTCTTACAAAGTAGTATTTTTTAATAAATTTGATTCGCAAATGCATATAGCATTTACAAACAAGTAAAATATGATATTCATCTTCCAAATCTCTCGATTTACAGCATGAGCAAAACCGTTCGGTTTGTGGTATTTTAGTTTGGCCATATCTACATGTATGAATTCTTAATGAATGAGCTGAAATTCTTAACCTAGTTATTAAGTATCGTAAATTATATGGAATATTATCGAGATAGGTTTCGTATTCAAAACGCAATTTACAACTATTATACAATACAAGCACACCACTTGTGTCTTTACTACCAAATCACCCTTGTATAAAGCAATCAATAATCCGTTGCTTAAACAAACATATAAAAGTATTAACATTTACATAGTATGGATCTTCCCAAATAGTTGCAAAGCCATAATTACATAGCATCTCTTTAAGTTGTGATACCCAGTTTTTAGCACCCTTATTCATATCACTTACAGATTGATTATATACTCTACTAAGGATGATATTATCTGTATTTAATAATTTGAACCAGTATTTAATAATGCGAATATAACGGGAAATATAAAGGGGATATCTACCTAGCTCCCCGTAAACTCCTGTAGAACATGAAGTGACCCTTACATTTAAAATACGTTTACAAAATTTCAATTGAATTCTTTCCAACTCTTTAGATTTGGTGAACCCCCAAATTTCAGATGAGTAGTTCAAAATAGAGCCAACAAAGGCATCAAAAAGCTGACAAAGTAGTTTCGGTTTAAGGTTTATCTTGGTACAGTTAACTAAAAGAATATTTAAAGATTTTAAGGCCTTCCCAGATAAATATTGTTGGTTCAGAGTAAAGTTACCAGTATAATTAAAAACAGTACCCAAATAGTTAAAATCATTCACGATGTCGATGATGATCCCATTATATGTCCATGATTCATTTGCAAGTAGGCCACCCCTTTTACGAAAAACCATTATCTTAGTTTTTATTGTATTAACTTTTAAGCCCCATAACTCGCAGTACTCATGTAACTTATTTAGGCTAGTTTGTAGTTCATGTGGTGATTTACCAAATATAACCATATCGTCTGCGAATAGCAGTAACATTAATACAATATCATCTATTAACAATCCTGTATTAGTGTTATCTTGTAAAAATAGTTCCAGATCTTCCACAAATAGAGAAAATAAAAGTGGAGACATTATCTCCCCTTGTCGTAAGCCAACTGCATATTCAAAATAATCGGTATAACTGTTACAACTTCTAACACAAGACTTTACTTTTTGGTACATGTCTCTAATAATCCTTAACAGCTTTCCTTGTATACCACATTTATATAATTTCATCCACAGGGCATTTCTATAAATAGTATCAAAACATTTACATAAATCAATGTATGCACAATACAGTCTTTTGTTATTAAACAAGTAGTTTTGAACAATATTGGTTAAAATAAACAACGCATCAACCGTTGAACGCCCTTTTCTGAACCCAAACTGTGCATCTGATATTACATTATTTGTTTCACAAAATTTAACAATTCTTTTATTTAAAACTGAAGTAAACAATTTAGATAAGCAGCTCACTAATGTTATTCCCCTGTAGTTATTTACATTGTTTGTATCACCCTTTTTATGCAACGGGATAATAACACCTTCTGTCCATTTATCTGGAAAATAGCCTGAGTCCAAAATAGCATTAAAAATATCACATATATGACCTGATAGAATATCGATACCTGTAATCAAATAATCATTCATAATAAAATCATTACCCATGGCTTTACCTGTTTTTAAACCCTTGACAGCAGATACAATTTCCTCAATAGTTATACGCCTGTCAAGCTCATCAAATGAACAATCTAAATTATCGAAGTCATGGTTATCACAAAAATTCTCTGCATCCGGGTTTTCGGATTGTGCAGCATCATTTCCTAACTCTGCAAAATATTTTTTTAAATCTTCAAGAGTTATATTATTAGATGCAGACTTGTTATTATTTCGTTTAAAATATTTCCAAAACTGTTTTGGCTTAGCATGTTTCAATTTTTCAATTTCTAATAATTTCTTACGCTTGTTAGCATATCGTTTTCTCTTACATAAATCTTTATATATTTTTTTATTATAACAAAATTGCTCCCTACTATGCTCAGATTTAAGTCTATTAAAAATATGTTGGGCATTTACATACAGATTTCTCGCTTCAATACATTCAGTGTCAAACCATTCCGCATGACTGGCTATGGGTTTATCACTAAAGCATGGCATGGATCTATTACGCTTAAAACATTTCTTATATAACGGATCCGCCACGTCTCGCATTGTATTGGTAAATGTATTTAATGTATGATAAAGATATAAAGTCATAACCCTGTATTAACCAATCAAAGCTGTTGAAACAAACACCTATGATGTAAACAATTCTTTTGTTACCAAGCATGTGGCCTGAAACGCGATGTTTAATTGGCTACTGAGTTCTGCGCATGCGCTGTGGATATTTTCAAAACGCAGTTCCGATTGTAAAATGGATACATAAATCGCGAACTTGTTGAATTTAAATGCAAATGATACCTCAGAATTAGGCGATGCAGTGACAGAATATTTTTCAAACTCTTGGGAAGAGGATATTGAATCAGGAAACTCGAGTGATGAAGGCAGTTCCTTGGATTCTGAGGACGAATTCGACCCTAAACGAACTTTGTTTTGACAAAGTTATGCAGAATGACGCTGTGATACAGAGTATGCGATGTGCACAGGCGAGAATTTCGAAACACTTGAATGGGAAAAGGCTACACAATTCAGGTGAGTTTTAATAGACATTGTTTGAGGCTTTTGCTAGATATGTGAATGTTCCATTTATTATTTTAACAGGCTAGTGCGATGGTCGAGTAGCGACCGTCCCGAGTAACCTGAATCATTTCGCTTCCTGGTTTCGATTTGATAATACCATTTGGTTAGGGTCTGTCTAAAATGCGGACGCGTTAAGCGGGCGCTATATATAGAGAGAGAAAACGCGGACGCTATGTAATATATAGGGAAAAAGCGGGCGCTATAGGTATTACTTGATAAAGGTGTTAGATAAGGTGTGCGATTAAACGAACTTATAATCGCCGTGTTTTTAGTGTGTCTGGTGATAATGCCAACCAAATTGTTTATAAAATCGGGTCCATGGAGGAGAACATCATTGATAGAAATACCATTAAATTTTGCTGATGCATTAAAAGCACCTCTGATCTGGTCCGGTTTCTTGGGATGGTACACCCCGAACAACGGTAGGTACCAACATTCTTGAGATTCAGATACAGAAGGGGCTACCTCTGCATGGCCTCTACCAATGATCTGGTCCATAAAACTAACAAAGTGCTCTTGCTTCTTCGGGCGTTTTAAGAGGGATGTCTGCAGCAAGGAAGCCCTTCTAAGAGCTTGTGACCTATTGTTTGGTAGCTTTGGTCTAGATGAACGAAAAGGGAGGGGGGCAACCCAGTTCCTGCAAGGATCTTTCTTCATCTTGTTGTTCATTATGACTAGAAATGCTTTATCCTCGACAGAAAGGCCAATCTTATTATCATCTTTCCTTCTGACAAACAGACTCTCTTCAGAATACGAAGAGTCGGGATGCTCTTTGACGTTGACATTGTTTTCACAAGGCGGAAACATGGAGGACCTCCCATCTTGCAACAGGTAAGTTTTGTTGCAGTTCACAATGTTGTCTATGTGCATTTGACCTAAACAGACTTGACCGATAATCACCCAGCCCAACCCAAGTCGTTGAGCAAAAGGCGCGTCATCTGGGCCTATAATCTGCTCGTGGATGTGGTGAGCTGCACCAACATCCCTACCAATGAGCAACAGGATCTCAGCATCATTGTCAAGTCACGGTATCTTTGGTGTTATACTCTGTAGATGAGGAAAATATGCTGCTACCTCTGGCGTGGGAATCTCTTGCATTTGGGATATGTGAACACTCTAGTAAGGGGGTAAGTGGTATACAGCAGAGCAATCGGTTGCTTCAACAACACAATTGAACGCCTTTCGTCCACAGACTATATTTGGTCCCGAGCATAAGTTTAAAGTATATTCTATTGGATCACCAACCAACCCAAGCGTCTCGAACAAATCAGGGTGTGCCAGCGAACGATTGCTCTGTTCGTCTAATATAGCATATGTTCTTAGACGCCGAGAGCGATCAGCTTGATGAAAAACATCTACCAATACGACTTTTGCACAAGATCTACTACCAAGACTATTTGAATTTGTTCCACAAATTTATGTACATTTGCTTTTAACTTGTGGAAGACCCTCATAGCCCTTCTCCCCGCTATGAGCTCGTGCGTTTGAACCACCAAATTCCACGCCATGAGCTTGTGCATTCGAACCACCAAATTTACCATCACTTCTCTCGTCATGCATTAATGAGCTGTGCCTGCTGCTTCCACAAATCGTGGAGAGATTGGACAGCATCCTTGAAATCTCTACAAAAACTCTTAGTCCCGCGGACTTACTTTAGTCACTCGTTAAGCCTTGCATCTTACAATGAGCTCCTCTTGTTTTCAGACGCATCAGAAAAGGCTGTTGCTTCAGTGGCATACATGGTCAGTCACGGCCCAGACGCTTCCAGTCAGATAGGCTTTGTTATGGGTAAGACAAAGGTGGCCCCGTCCCGGGGTCACACTATCCCTCGTCTCGAATTGTGTGGTGCGATTCTGTCGGTTGAGACCGCAGACTTTATCCTTGAGCAAATCGATACTGAGATACACAAAGTGAGATACTTCACAGATAGTAAGGTGGTGCTTGGTTATATTTGCAATCGCACAAGACGGTTCCACACATATGTCTCTCACAGAGTGGAACGCATCTTGAATTCATCTCAACCCGCACAGTGGTGCTATGTAGACACTAGCCGTAATCCAGCAGATACCGGAACTAGAGGTATTGCAGCAAATGACATGGCAGACAGCATGTGGTTGTTGGGTCCTCCAAAATGCGTGTACTCTATGCATCAACAAGACTCTTGCTATCCCCTACTTAGCCCAGAAGATGACAAAGAAGTGCGTCAAGAAGTTATTTCCAAGATTACTAAGTCTTCGGAAGGAAACGGACCTTCCATGAGTTCAAGATTTCAGAAATATTCCTCTTTCGCTCGCTTAGCCAGAGCGGTTAGCAGGTTGCAGCATATTGGCCAATCTTTCAGTGGCACTAGTCCATGTGTTGGGTGGCACTTATGTCCTGAAGCTTCTACCACAGAGAACCTTTCTAAAGCTCAAAATTTCATTGTGAAGGTCTATCAGCAAGATTGTTATCCCAATGAAGTTCGTTGTCTCAACCAGGAGAATCCTGTGCCATCACACAGCATAATTGTTCCTCTGAATCCATTCTTGGATGAAAATGGTCTATTGAGAGTTGGAGGTAGGCTTAAACACTCTAGATTGTCAGTTTCGGAAACTTTAGCTTTTTTACTGTTACCCACTTTTCCTGTAAACCATATGGTAGCTTGTGTAATATGGAAGAATTCCTTCTGATGAGTCGAAGTATGACAATTGCACTGAATACATGGGATCCTGTTTCAATGCTATATCATATAGGCGTTTGGGTTCCTTTCCATTGAGCCTTGGTAGACGACCGAGCTTCGTCATTATTGCATGTCTCACAAGTTCTGGTGAGCCATATCGTTCATTCAGACGGTTCCAAATTTGTTCACGCCCCATAGCTGGATCACAGACATATACGGAACAAAGACTAACAGCATGTTGCTTTGATTCTGCACCCACGTATCTTATGAGTAGGTCAATTTCTTCTGATGGATTTGCACCTAGATCATTAACAACACCCTTAAAACTTGCCTTCCATGAACGGTAAGAATCTGGCCTGTCATTGAAATTTGTTAATCTAGATAACAGCAGATCTTTTTTCAACAAAAATCTTGCAAGATTATTCGAAACTGGATATTGTTGAATCTGTGGAGCCATTGGAGTTAGTAGTGTAGGTTTTTGATTTAGTGGTTTCCGGTAAAATTCCTTTCATGGGCCCCACAGCTTTTTTACTGTTCTGCCCTGTCTGGCAGTGTATAACCGAGACGATTGAAGTTGTATCTGCTTTTTTACCATATGTGACGAAATGAAATAAAGCAGATACAACTTCAATCGTCTCGGTTATACACTGCCAGACAGGGCAGAACACAATGTGTATGTCATTTCGAAATAGTGATATCGAAGCGTCTGCATTATACCATGCAGTCTTATCTATGATCAATATGATACTAACACTTGAAATTAATCTTATAGCGTACGCAGTTTGTTATAATGTTCAATGTGTCTGCCATTTCGAAACAGTGATATCGAAGCTTCTGCATTATACAATGCAGTCTGCACTATACCATTAATCCTTTTAATACCTCCATATACATGAAGAGCACACGTGAACATACATAATATACAATTACACGTTTTACATGGACACATATAAACATACATATATACAAAGTAGTACAAGTGTACAATAATGGTCATAAGAACTGACATAACCATGCAGCTATTAATTAGTGTATACCGATCATCATTACTTGCCGAAACGAAATGCAAGGGAAAGAGATGATGGTAGCGCACACAAAAGATGTTACAGTGTTTATAATTGGAACACCATTCTTCAGTAAAGAAAACGGTGCAGGTACCTAAAAGCAATATAATGGTATTTAAATAGAAGCAAACATGTTTAGATTACTGATTTACCACAACCGTAAGTTTGGAGCATTTGCCAGAATGCCCTAAAACATATTATCATAAGTGTTTCGCTTGCGGTGTCTGGAAGTTTATGTGTCTCCAGTCCTGCAAGCATATCATATATCTGTGTCTCGGGTGGTTGTTTGATAAAATCAATGTATGTCTTAATACCAGTCACACAACTTATGTTCTGCCATAAGCACTTTCTTAATTTATCCTGAGATGTACATAATAACAGCTTATGAACAACTAAGTTCACAAAACATTTATCGCATTGTGTGCATAACTCAGGACGTGAAAAAGAAAGTAATCTACACAGTACATATATAGCTGTGAAACAGTAAATTTTTACGCTTGGGAATTTACGGCTTAATTGCCAGATAGTACAAGGTTCCTGTTTGTGGAATATAGTTTTACCAATACCTGTTGGCAAGGAGCTACATGCTGATATAGTACCTTTTTCGGAATCTATTCCATATACATTCCGTTTAAGAATATATTTCCATTGATATTTCGATGGAAAGTATGCAGTTTCAAGAAAGATATCTACATAATGCATGAGATCATACTTCCTAAGTAATCCAAGCACATCAGGAATAAACCCAAGGCTTTGTCTTTCAATGCAAGATGTATAGCGTACCAACCTGTTTATAAAGATACTTTTAGAGAGATATTGGCAGGGTAGTCGGACGAGTTGACCCAGAAACTGGAGTTTCTTGTAATTAATTTCTGTTTCAATCGGAACAAGGCCCAGACAGCTGAGTGATGCCTGATTATTAGTGAACAATGGTAGGCGTTGAATACATTTTATGCAAAATATATGGGCTCGTTCGATTTCAAGGATATTGGCGGATGTAAGATAGCTCCACAGTTCACACCCGTATAGGGATGTCGGCAATACTACTGTCCTATACAGTTTTGTGAGACTGAATATGTTTAGGTTCCCAGATCCAACACCACTATTGGAAATGTTAAGTAGGGTACCACGGAGTTTGATACTTGCCGAGTGAATATTGTCATTTAATGAGCAGTACTTGTTACATATAATCCCCAGATGAGTATATTGGATGTCTTCAGTGATAGTTTGATCACCAAGTTTCCATGACCTATCTAATTGATCAAACTCATGCTTTGTTTCATTGTACACAACGACATAGCATTTCTTGGCATTGTATTCAAACCTCCATTTTAATGAATATTCATAACATATTTGTAACATCTGATCTAGTCCGTACTTGGACATGGAGAATAGAATCATGTCATCAGCAACTGTTGGACTACAAATGTTAAAATTATATATACAAAAGCCTAGCTTAGAGTTTTCTAACTCCTGTATTAGGCCATTTATGTAAAGTACAAAAAGGAGAGGGGAACTCTTCCCTCCCTGTCTGGTACCCTGCCTAACGGGGAACCACTCCGATGTGAATGACTGATTGCGGACACAACTATTCATGTTACTATAGAGGGATACAAAAGATTTGAATGTGAGATGGTCTAGCCCACACGCCTCTAGTTTATAAATTAGACCATTATGCCAGACACGGTCAAATGCCTGGCGACAATCTAAGTAACAAATGAAGGCCTTGCTGTGGTGCTCTTTTGCAAATGATATTGACTCCCTTAAGGAAAACGATGTCATTATACAGCCTAGTTGTTGTTGGAAGCCACCTTGCTGAGGACTTAGATCTTTCAGGATATCATCCCCTGCACGGGTTAAAAGAACACTTTCATACAACTTTAATATTGTGGAGGTTAGTGTAATAGCGCGGTAATTATGTGGATCATGTTTACTTTTACGACCGCCCTTGTGTAGCGTCACAATTACGCCCCGGTTCATGTCTGGGGGTACATAACTAAATTTTAGCATTGCCGAGTACAGACGTGCTAGAACTAATATTAAGGTGTTACCACCATGAATCAAATGCTCATAGAAAACATTATCACAACCGGGCATTTTACCTTTTATGCATTTACGCAATAAGTCGGCTAAAAGATCTGGCGAAATTGACGTATTAAGATATACATTGCTTGTGGCACTATTTATAGGGGACTGTAAGCTATGAACCGTGTCATCAACAGTATTTTTCCATGCTGAATTGTAATTTGCATTTTCGTCAGGAGTATATAAGTCTGCGAAATATTGTTTCCACTGGTCTGTGATGGATAACTCTCAATAATTGTATATTAGTGATCATAATTAGATAACTGGATTTACTCTGGCTACCTGTATAGGATATGGTCACACATGTGGTTATCGCAATCAGGGTAATCCGATCAGTGAGCACAATCAAAGTGGAGTATCAATCACCATACTCATATAAACGGTAGCGCATGTCCATTCATTGCACACTTATTAACAATACATCAGTTGTTTATTCTGGTACGATATTAGCAATTTGCTTTTGGCAATTTATAGTATGAAAAGAATACCAATCATTTGTGTGGATATGTGTATCTTAGATAATGTATATGTTGCTTAATAATTGTTATTGGGGTTTTAAGGTAATAAACACATTAGTAAGACTTCAGTATCATTAACGTTATGTATCAATTCAAATAGCTTGCTCCTCTCCGCTGCAGGTTCGAATCACTCAGGGGTGTCGAATTCTTTCAAATAAGCAAGCTATCTGTCGATGGTTCTACTGCAGGTTCTACTGATGTACTTACATCACGGGCCAACGCAATTGCTCATTGCTTGCTCCTCTCCGCTGCAGGTTCTACTGCAGGTTCTACTGATGTACTTACATCACGGGCCAACGCAATTGCTCATTGCTTGCTCCTCTCCGCTGCAGGTTCTACTGCAGGTTCTACTGATGTACTTACATCACGGGCCAACGCAATTGCTCATTGCTTGCTCCTCTCCGCTGCAGGTTCTACTGCAGGTTCTACTGATGTACTTACATCACGGGCCAACGCAATTGCTCATTGCTTGCTCCTCTCCGCTGCAGGTTCTACTGCAGGTTCTACTGATGTACTTACATCACGGGCCAACGCAATTGCTCATTGCTTGCTCCTCTCCGCTGCAGGTTCTACTGCAGGTTCTACTGATGTACTTACATCACGGGCCAACGCAATTGCTCATTGCTTGCTCCTCTCCGCTGCAGGTTCTACTGATGTACTTACATCACGGGCCAACGCCATTGCTCATTGCTTGCTCCTCTCCGCTGCAGATTCTACTGCAGGTTCTACTGATGTACTTACATCACGGGCCAACGCCATTGCTCATTGCTTGCTCCTCTCCGCTGCAGGTTCGAAACACACGGGGCAAGCTATCCAGCTGGCTTGCCGTATGTTGGCCATTCTACATGGGTGGATGACCGCCACTGATACACGGGTGCGTATCAGATGGGCACCCGGGGTCTTCCTTCACCAATACTAGCGGGATAGTCGCCATATGATCGAAGCTGTTGCTGTGATTTTAAACCTCAAATACAAATAATACAAATGCTTGATTCATTTTACAGCCTTGTAAAGTTGATTGGAGCGGACAGTTCGCTGACCTCACCACAGACATTGATCGATTTATCTCAACTATCTCCTGGACACACCCTCTACATATGAACTAAGTTTCATAACAAAAGCATCCACAACTTGTTGACGTATCCTGTACACACACACGCACGCACGCACGCACGCACGCACGCACGCATGCACGCAGAAGGGGCATTGTTACTCTCCGCTTCCAGTTCGAATCCCGCTGGGGGTTTCGACGTCTTACATCTTAGGATGCTATCCAGCTGGCCTGCGGAAGGAATGAGGTTCTGCAAGTGTGTCCGTGCATGTCTGAAATAGTGCTAGAAGGGGCGCTCTAGGTCTTCCTCCACCACTAATAGACGGAAAGTCACCATATGACCCAAACAAAGAGCTACCGATTTGTATTTCTATGCGCATGCATAAAGTGGCTGCTTAGCACATGTGGTTGGTTAATAGAGGTAAAATGTATAATAAAGTAACGTTTTTGGGAATCTGAAAACCGGCTGCTTAATGCCGGTTGGCTGATTAATAGAGGTGACCACTAACACTGTATATACAATAATAGTTTGTTTATGCTTTTTTTTTTATCGTCGCCCCCTGGTTATTGTGGACGACTCCTCCATTAAGTGTAGAAGTCGTACTATATTGGAGGATACTGAACAATACAGAAGACGCTCCAATTCCAGAGGCATCCCTCGATATAGTACATGCCCGCTGTATATACACGAGACTGTCTTATGTGGAAGTCGTGGTAGCGCAGTGGATGCGCGTTCGCTTCAGGTGCGAAAGGTCCGGAGTATGAGCCCCGCTGGAGCCGTTTCAATTGTGCCCTTAGGCAAGGCATTTAAATTCCACGTTGCCTCTTCTCTCTCCCTCGTGGTGATGGATTACATCAGGAATGAGGTCTCGAGAGTGATTAATATAAGTTGTAAGAACTTGTTTCGCAATCGAGCTAAAATAATGTGTATGAACTAAAATATACACGAGGCATCGGTTTATAGTCTCATCTGAAAGACTGTTCATATTATTAGTCAGACGGGAAGGGGCGGGGGTCGAACATTATATCCCTGTGTTCACAGTTTAACGTAGTCTGGGAACAGGCGTTGATATATTTTGCCTGGTCAGTCAATACATATCTTTTAACACCGATGCCATAAATTGGGCGGTATTAAGTTTCTGATATCAACATTTTGCCAGAAAGTAAATTAGTAAGAAATCGACAAACTGGAACCCAAGCTAAGTTCAACATGCTAAATATATATGTTACGTGTGTGTTTACGTTTATTTATCGTCGCTACCAGTTTCCCATATGAGCGACGCCTCCTGAAGAGATTAGTGTTTTTAGATTTTGGAGGATAGTGCAATGATACAGAGAGAGACCCATTACAGAGTCTCCTCTGGTTCTTTTACGTGCACGATGTACAGCACCGACACGAGACCTCGGTTTAATATATGTTACGGTTTATAGCATGTTCTTGTATATGAAGAGTGCACGAAAGAACCTATCCCCGACGGTTACAGAATGTGCTCTATTACATATAGCCCATAACCACGCCCTATCGCACCTCTTCAATATGATTTGTGAGGGCGACTTAGGGTAATTAATTTAATTTAGGGTATTTAATTATAAAATATCACATGCACGAAAACATTGCTAGTTTATTATCATGTTTTATTTATTTATTGTTACAATATGTTATCACCGTTATACAAAATTAGCAAGCGACAGTTTAAACAGCAGAAAAGAAACTATATAGTTAATGTCGTCTCATGCGTAACACTATAAGAACAGTGTTTGTTCTTGGTACAAATCTCGGCCACAACACTCTCTGAAAATAAAACAGAATATATATATACCAATTGAAATAGAAATCAATATAGTACCTCTCCAGTTCAATGTGTTATATATAATGTAGCATAAACTGTATCATCCGCATTGTACAATATTTTTATTTAAATTCATTTAACGTCGCTACCGGTTGCCCATTTGAGCGACGGACAGTTTACTTAGCAGCGTCTTTCCGCGCAGGCTCCGTAAGAAACTGCCAACTTTTTCATAAAAAGAGACACATTACCACAGTAACAACAATCATAAATTTGAAGAAAAAATACGTTTCATTTTGACATTATATTGTCGAGCCTTATAACACATCATTACGCCGTAGTAAATAGTCTCTGATAACCAAACAACAATACGCAAATATTCTACACACTATTTTTATTCACTGTATTCCGCTAGTGCACAGTTAGCATGCTATTGATCTAAGCAGTTGATTTTCAACAAAACAGATTATAAACTTAACTTATAAAACAACTGAAACAGAAGTCGTTTCATCCAAGTCAGTTAATAGTTATTGAATTTACTTTGAGGTTTTCTAAGACAAAATCCATTGAAACCAAGCAAATCTACTGAATTTCTACCTGTTCATCCTCTCCGGATACACTCATCCGCCCGCCAATGGCAACAGTATCGTCTCCACCCCCAGCTCCCACACCGACCAAGTGAACATTCGTAACGTATGTTACATCTTCCCCCACAACGGCACTGCGCTACAAGACATACGATGTGCATACATCACGGGGCCAACACAGGAGATGAAACACGTACTTGTAAATAACACGACCTTTAAAATAGTGTATGAAATCATCACAAGTGTGCGATTCTTTTGAGATACTGTATATAGGTGGTTTGGGTTTTCTCCGGGTACTCCGTTATCCTCCCACACGAAAGACCACATATACGCTTTCAGTGCGCGCCAACGAGAGTAATTAATATAAGTTGTAGAACTTGCTTCGCAATCGTTGTAAAATAAATAAAGTTTAAACTTAGAATGTACTCCAGATATTACGACACTCGTGAATGTATGTATGTTCATATAAGATGTACTCCATATCTAAGGTAGACAATCGAGAATGTGTGTAGTAGGCCCGTAGCCACACTGAGGCACATCGAGGCAGCTGCACACCGAGGTTAAAATTTCCAAAGCAAACACAAAATAAATGAAAAATTAAATAAATAAAATGCAACAAATTATCCCTTTGTTGTATAAAATGTTGACTGCTAGAGCTGAAAGGTCAGTACATAATTATACGTCTAAACTCATTAAATCAGATAACGCAGGAAATCGCATCTATATACCAACACTAGTAAGCGGGAACATGCCCCAGGACTCCTTAGATTGCCTCGGTTGAAATTGGCCTCTGTGTACGTTCTCATAATATAAGATGTACTCCGTTTATGACGTATACAGTATTCACTCGTGTATAATTATGTATCCGTTTTCGTTATACATATTAGTAAAACGCGATAACTGTGGCCTTTATTTACCAATACTGGGTTAACCCATAACAATGCAATAGGGAATTGGGATGGACATGGCATACGATTTATATTTAATATCGCAAGTTTGAATCAAGTAGCTACGTGGTCTACTGGATAAAACATGTGCTTTCTAATATTATTCTCCTGGATTGAATCCTGGACGTTGTGTAAGTTTTTATTTTTGACAACCAGATTTATTTACCTGGAGAAGGAATACATAATGTATTTTTAACATGATTTTCTCGTGCACTAATACCGAGTATATTTGAAATTGGTGTCATATAAGATTACAAATAGAATCTAGTAATATCGTAAACATTCAAATGAATAAAGAAAATTCTTGCAATGAGAATGAAACGAAAAGAGAGGCAGAGGAGCGATTTCATATGACCGATATTGCAGTGGAACAATATTGTGAGCGGTTCATTATTGAGGTCAGTGATGAGGAGGGAACAGACATCGCAAGTGAGCAGGATGACTACTCAGACACTGACAGTGCATGTTGATGAACATCTGTATACTTATATGTCATGGCATGTACACATAATAAAAAAGAAAAAAGAAATATAATTATCTAAATATATAAACAAAAAAATGCTAATACTTCGTATATGAATGCACGAAATCATGAATAGTAATAAAAATAAAGACTTTATTTAATGAGAGAACTCATTTAAACAATTGATGTAAATATGACTCCTTAACTATTTCACCAAATTGATGTAAATGTGACTCCTTAAATAGTTCACCAAATTGATGTAAATGTGACTCCTTAACTATTTCACCGCCAATGTCGCATACAAGCGCCTTTGTTAGATATATATCGCATTGTATATTCTGTAGTTGTGCGCGCCTTTGTGTAATGTGTACATGTGTATCTGATATGCTCTCCTATAATTGGAGGAAATAAAATATATTATTATATTCTTACCATCTACATGGTCAATCATTGTTCCCCCAAGCAGGCACAGCATGAAGATCAGAATCAACACGTTTGAATTCATGTTTCCTAACGCAACACTGTGTCAGCTGTGTGTGATCTCTTGAAATCTAATCTACAATTTGGTCTTACTCGCCACCGCAAAACCCCATCTGTAGTATGGTGGTCGGTATGTCTTTTTATAGGTCATCACGTGAGCTGCAGTTACTGACACATGACATATGATGTGTATTTAATAATATTGACTGACTGTTTGATTGGCCGATTGCGACCGAACATTGATATAGTGTTTATTTCCTGGACTATGACGCAAAGCAGATGTTTGTGCGTCCGTGGTACAGTGGTAGAGCGTCGGATTTGGAATCGATCGGTCCCGGGTTCGATACTCGGTCAGGCCACTTATGTAGTGTCATTGGGCAAGGCACCTCACACACATTGCTTAGTACTGGTTAACCACTTATGTCGGCTAAGCCTGCCCAGGAAAACATGTCTAGGTCCCCGTAAGGGGCTTGACATTAATGGAACATGAATACATACATGTACATACCGTCTATCTGGCTTATGGGGATGGAAGGCCATTCATTAATGTTAGAACTTGTGGTACAACCAAGTTGCTATTTGTATAATGTATAATGATTGTTATATACATGCATATAGAGCTAAATAAAATATTATCAAACCGGCTCATGCGACCGCATGCTTTCTATTCAATTTAATTCGAACGCTGTTTATTATCGGAGTTGTTTTACAAAGCAAATAACATTTAATTTAGCATTATAGCTCTTTTACCCACATCCCACATACATTAAGTGATATTTGTCTTATGTGACCACTTTCAAATCACCACACGCAATGTGAGAAGAGCGGAACAGTTAGTGACACGACGTGGGACTAGAACCCACGACCTCACTACAACTAGTCGGAGAGCTCTACCAACTGAGCTAGCCGGGACGATATTCTACCCACGCCGAAATACACTACAGATTAATCGACCTATCCCTTAACACGACCAAAGACCGCTATTGGTACACGTTCAATATCTGGAGCTTTATGAAACCCCCGCATGTCTGAACCATAACTTAGCATGAGTAAAATGTGAACTATCTGTCAGCTCCAGAGATGAGGTGCAAAGCAAAACATCAATGATAAGTGAGTTCTTCTCTAGAAAATGATGGTCAGGAATATCAATGAACAACATAAGCATAGAATTAATATGTGTTTAGGGATAACTTCATGACATCCATACATATACAAAAGCAACACAAACCACGGGTCTGCCAGAGGTACGTGACCTTCACCTGGTGACTGTCCATTCTCATTTTGAACCAACGCAACATGTTTGCTTGCTTCCCTGGGGTTGTCTCTATAGTATGACTATATTGATATATGACATTATAATAAACTAAGTTATCTGTCAGTCTGTCCTGACGCGTCTTTTGTTATCATATGTATTGCTGTGGGGTTTTCCACTATGTTTGTATGAGAGAGTTGTGTCGTTCTATGATGAACGACTTACTATCTGATCATGCTTGAGCATTGTCTATTTGTTGAATATTAATTACCGAATACATCACATTTCCTTTAACATGTTACTTGCTTGGGGATGTTTTTACTGCCGAATGAACCTCACAATCACCCGGTAAATGGCATGTGTGACACGTGAAAAGTATCACAATAATATACTAGAGGACATAGAAAACGCACACACCTATATTATATACTATAGGACATAGTAAACGCGCACACCTACATTATATACTAGAGGACATAGAAAACGCACACCTACATTATATACTAGATGACATAGAAAACGCACACCTACATTATATACTAGAGGACATAGAAAACGCACACCTACATTATATGCTAGAGGACATAGAAAACGCACACCTACATTATATACTAGATGACATAGAAAACGCACACCTACATTATATACTAGAGGACATAGAAAACGCACACCTACATTATATGATTATTATTACATTAAAACGAAATACGAAGGATTCCATCAAAGATATATCACATCTTTATTACAAAGCACAAACTGAACAAACTAAAAATATTCCAAAATGTTTAAAAACTATGTATTTATATAGTTATTGTTTTTCATGTAAAAACACAATTATCCAAAGTGTGCGTTTTCTATGTCGTCTAGTATATATAATGTATTATGCGATCTACAATTTGTATGAGGATGTAACTGATTATGATGTATCGGACGAAGTCTCAAGGACACAACTATGTTTGTTATGATTTGACAATTGACTATGGACAAACAAAACATTCGTGATATTATATTATGTTTTTACATATCTGGTATATACTGAAACGAAAAAGAAAGACCTATAGGCAAATTCCGTGTTCCGCAAAGAACGAATATGAGTATAAGGTTACAGTTTTGGCAATGTTTTAACGGAATACCAAATGTGCCTATATTTGTTTTCTAATAGGACATATAGAATTGTACCTCTAAGGCAAGTTTCTTTTTGGTGTCAGCATAGATCTGGTATTAAGATTACCAATGATGTTTGTTCAAATTGGAAGTCGCACGAACAGCTTAGATCATATGGCGACGCTGCAGCTTTTATTGGGGGTTGAAGTCCGCGGGTATCCATTCGAGGTGGATTTCGGGCTGATACGGGCACCCAGGTAAGGCAACCGACTTTGATAGCTTCATCACTTGAAATAATTTGAAAGACACAGCATTGGGATTCGAACATACAACGTTGAGTGGAAAATTAATTGGCCACGGAGGCCACACTTCACCCATAAAGCATTGGGTATATATATATATATATAATAACTCTACAAGCTACAACAACCCAAAAAGACACACCATTCATAAACCTATTTTCAGCCTCTCTAAACTCTAACATTTTGCACCTTTTTCAGGGCCGCTAGACGTTATATGTTTCAATTTGTATTTTTAGAGACTGATGCAATGTTGCGATGTCAGGTATACTAGTTGGCACCAGCTGTAGCGGTTAGCGTTCCCTGCACCCTTTTAATCTCCTATTACAATGCAAACAACATTACGGCCGGTTTCCATAACGACCAGACAGTCGGCGGCTATATTTGATACGCTATAGGAAATGTCATAATATTATGCTAAGAGTTAGAAAACAATTGGCAAAATTTAATATAAAAAAGTTTTGATAATATAAATTAATATTAATATAAGTTTACGTTACCCATTGACCTGGGTAGAACAGTAATCTGATCAGCACTCATATCATATTACGTTACCCCTTCCCACAGGTAGAAACAGTAAATTGGTCGACATTCATAAACTATTACGTTAGTCCGAGTTAAATGTAGATACAGTAAACGGATCGACACTTATAACATATTACGTTAGTCCGAGTTAAATGTAGATACAGTAAACGGATCGACACTCATAACATATTACGTTAGTCCGAGTTAAATGTAGATACAGTAAACGGATCGACACTCATAACATATTACGTTAGTCCGAGTTAAATGTAGATACAGTAAACGGATCGACTCTCATAACATATTACGTTAGTCCGAGTTAAATGTAGATACAGTAAAAGGATCGACACTCATAGCATATTACGTTAGTCCGAGTTAAATGTAGATACAGTAAACGGATTGACACTCATAGCATATTACGTTAGTCCGAGTTAAATGTAGATACAGTAAACGGATCGACACTCATAACATATTACGTTAGTCCGAGTTAAATGTAGATACAGTAAACGGATCGACACGCATAGCATATTACGTTAGTCCGAGTTAAATGTAGATACAGTAAACGGATCGACACTCATAACATATTACGTTAGTCCGAGTTAAATGTAGATACAGTAAACGGATCGACACTCATAACATATTACGTTAGTCCGAGTTAAATGTAGAAACAGTAAACGGATCGTCACTCATAACATACACATTAACGTGTGGTCTTAGATTGAAACACTCGGCTGAAAGGCACTCATTGACACATTAAGTAGCTCGTGGTCGTAAGTAAAAACAGTACGCTGATCCTCTGTGGCAGCATCGCCGTCTCCAACCTAATACTCCACATTTGGTATTGAGTTCGCACTCCTTTATGTTACATCGCTCGTATACACACCGGCATTGTGCTGAAATATGTACAATTGCATTGTGGTGAAATGTATACAACTACACTGTGGTGAAATATGTATATCTACACCGTGGTGAAATATGTACAACTACACTGTGGTGAAATATGTACAACTACACTGTGGTGA
The DNA here is from genome assembly GCA_014843695.1 of Archivesica marissinica. Classification (NCBI taxonomy): domain Eukaryota; kingdom Metazoa; phylum Mollusca; class Bivalvia; order Venerida; family Vesicomyidae; genus Archivesica; species Archivesica marissinica. The sequence continues at coordinate 58,251,101 of CM026401.1, forward strand.
AATATGTACAACTACACTGTGGTGAAATATGTACAACTACACTGTTGTGAAATATGTACCTACACTGTGGTGAAATATGTACAACTGCACTGTGGTGAAATATGTACAACTACATTGTGGTGAAATATGTACAACTGCACTGTGGTGAAATATGTACAACTACACTGTGGTGAAATATGTACAACTACACTGTGGTGAAATATGTACAACTACACTGTGGTGAAATATGTACAACTGCACTGTGGTGAAATATGTACAACTACACTGTGGTGAAATCATTTTATTTAAAATATGAACTACTATAATGTAATGAATATGCACACAACGCAATAAGCGAGTAATATATTCATTCATAAATTAGCAAAGCAGGCAACTTTATTTATGTTTTCATCAACAGTATGATGTATTTATTCATATGTTACAGTGATAAACGCATTTTTAACCAGTACAGCTTAAAGTTTATTAAACTTTATTTATTTTACAACGATTGCGAAGCAATTTCTAACAACTTATATTAATCACTCTCGTTGGCGCGGATGAAAGCGTATACATTATGTGGTCATTCGTGTGGGAGGAAACCGGAGTACCTGGAGAAACCCCACCTGTCAGATCTGGCGACCACCGTACCATCTCACATACGTCCCGGTCCGAGGATCGAACCCATGTTACATTGGTGAGAAGCGTGCGCGCTAACCACTGCGCTAATCGGACATATCAAATTTATGGCAATATTGTTGCAATATTGAGGGCGGTTCCGTAATATATGTGACCGCTAACACAACTGAGACTGTTCTTAGAGTTAGCGTGAGAGCTTAGTCAGAACAAATGAATGAGCATGTGGTGCTTTGCAGCAACTTAAAGCGACACTATATACATAATGATAATACTATACGATTTGAACTGTACGTACAAATAATGCTAATACATTGTAATTTGAATCATTATTTTCACTCAGTGTTTTTGTTGGCAATATAGTTATAACACAATGAACGTGAAAGTATCACTTTCCTGAATGGTTTTACCACGTCATTCGTACATTCGGAACGCATCTCTCTCGATCGGCATTCAGAAAAAAAACCCATCTACGCCAGATGTTTCTACATCCGTTGATTGGTCACGTATGCGCATTGCGCATGGTTTACTTAGTATGTAAACTTTGTTGATAAACAAGTCGCGTATACGACGGTGCTATATTTACATGCTTAGTTTAGTATACACATTTTTAAAGTATGTGACTCAGCTCTCGATAAGCCTATTTACTAAAGATACGTTCATACAAATTTAGTTGAGCTCGATTGCGAAACAAGTTCTTACAACCTATATTAGCAACTCTCGAGACCTCATTCCCGATGCAATCCATCAACACAAGGGAGCAGGAAGAGGCAATGTAACATAGATTGTAAGTTCCTTGCATAAGGACACACACTCAACGGCTACAGCTGGGCTCGAACTCCGGCCTTTCGCACTTGAAGCGAAACATGTATTAGATTGTTTCGTTTCTGTGATAATATTCGGATTTGTTTTAATAGCACAGTCATTGGAAATCATATTCTTTTAATTCTGGTATAGTACGTTTAGGATAACTTGACAGTGACGTCACTCAATATTTACTCCCGTTGGCAATGTCCACAACACACAGACGGATCTGTAGCCCAGTGGTAACACGCTGGACTGTTAATCCAGGGATCGCAGGTTCGATCCGCCGTCTGACCCTAATAAAATTAACAGTCTTTCAGATGGGACGTTAAACCGAGGTGTCGTGTCAGGGCTTTACAACATGCACTTAAAAGAACCAGAGGAGACTCTGGAATGGGTCTCTCTCTCTGTATCATTGCATTATCCTCCAACATCTAAAATGACTAATATCTTCAGGAGGCGTCGCTCATATGGACAACCGGTAGCGACGATAAATAAACGTAAAACACACAGTCCACAACACAAGACAGGTAAATCGGCTTAAAAATCAGTAAACGGTGTTTCGGATTAAAAATTAAAAATATAGATAATATCGATAACAGTAAATTAACCTGAATTACCTGTACTGATAGGTATAGCCCTTGTACGTTGCTGCCAAGTGATCTTAAACGTACAGTACATTTTGTTTTGGCAAAACAAACACACCTTTTATTCCAATACAACGTCGTGTAAAGGAGTAATGCCTACCTTGAACCTGCTCAATAAAGTGTCCACCGAGGATACTGAACAATGTAACTATCCACAACAATTTACAATCCATGTTCTAGTGTGTACAACGGGAACAAGGTGTATATATGCGTGTGCATAGGTATACGCTTAATGTGTCCGTTGGTTTGTTAATGGCTTACACTGAATAGTTAGACTGTCTGATACACTATGGCTGCATTGTATTACCTCGTATATACTTGTATCTACTGTTTGTGTAATGTACAAACTGATGAGCTGTCAATAATAAATGTGTTTATATTAGCATATGTCTATGGAACACCATTAATCTCGTGTAGTGACATGGTACAATTAAAACTATAGGTGTTCGATTAGCGGGGTGGTTAGCGCGCTCGAGTCTCACAAGTGAAATCCGGGTTCGATACTCGGAACGGAACGTGTGTCAGATGATACGGTGGACGTCAGATCGGACAGGTGAGTTTTCTCCGGGTACTCAGGTTTCATCCCACTCGAATGATCACATATACACTTTCATCCGAGCCAAAGAGAGTGATTAATATAAGTTGTTAAAGATTGATTTGCAATTGTTGTAAAATGAATAACGTTTAAACGTTCAACTACAGTTTGCGACCGAGTTTGTCTCTTGCACAATGTGCAGTAGTATGTAGTGTGTAGTATGAACATTTATATACAGACATATGCATAACATACGACAGATCCGGAGTTCGAGCCCCACTGGAGCCGTTACGAGTGTGCCCTTAGGCAAGGCATTTAAATTCCACGTTCCATCTTCTCTCTCCATCGTGGCGATGGATTCCATAAGGAATGAGGTCTCGAGAGTGATTAATATAAGTTATAATAACTTGTTTCGCAATCGAGCTAAAATAAATTTGTATAAACTAACATACAACTTATAACAGTACATATCCAGAGTATGCTGTGTGTACATATATTGTAGTATTATGCCTCACGTGACTACACATTTCCCATCAGTCAATATCATTAACTATTCGCTTCCAAGATAAGCTCTGAATCAGTGAAACGCTCATTGGGATATTGCTACAACTAATTAAAAACCGCCACGCTTAACAACTAGACGCGTATTGAAATGAAAACATTAAAGCTTCTAGATACCCACAGATTAATATATAAATAGATTTACTGAGACAAGTCAGCTATTTGTTTGTTTTGTTTTTTAATTATTATTTTTAAGTTTATTTAATGTCGCTACCGGTTTCCCATTTGAGCGACGGGCAGTTTACCTAACAACACGTTTCCTGGGCAGGCTCCAGCGGTTAACCAGCACTTGGTGCACCAACCTCCGTAAGAAACTGCCAACTTTTTCATATAAATGAGACACGGTCTGAGCGGGGCTCGAACCCGTGACCATCAGAGATGATAGGTTACAGTGGTATACAAGTCAGAGACATTAACCACTCGACAACGGAGGCAGACTCAACTATATATATATAATTATAACACACTTTCATTTCAAATACTTTTACCTGGGTTTGGCATAATAAAGTAAATATTGCATTTCTGAGTTGTCAAAAACAAACGTGTCCATTCAATAGCATTTCTGATCAATGTATAACTTTATGATTTTAATGGCTTGGCCTAGCGATCAGCTATTATTAGGTTCTTCCAAATGTAACATTTTATATTTTGCTAACGTTTCACCACACATTTTTGTTCTAAACAGCCAATGACGTGTTACGGTTGTCTAAACGTAAATAGGTAGAAATGCATCGAATAATATAGTCGAAATAACTAAAATATAGTAAATTTTTCTATTTAGTAAAAATGCATTTTCATAACAGCAGTGTATAGTTTTTGTATTTTTTGAGAAATTATGTGACTTGAGAAGACTTCAGACTAGTTGATGTGTAGAACAGATGTGGTATAAGAATTCAGACCATTGCAAACTGAAAGTGGTATACTGTATTATTTGGCGGAGGAATACAGTGTGTAAACACAGTGACGTTATTCACAGGTGAGCACTGGCTATGCGAAACATTATATTTGGAAGATTTTTTGCTCGTTTACAGTTTGATTTGAATACCTTCTCACAGTGGATGTGGTATCAAAAGAAATGATTGGAAATATAAATGAACAGACTGCATGTTTTCTCTTGTTACTGTGTATCTAATAGGCAATTTATGTGTTGTTTTACAACCTTAAACGTGTTCTTTCTTCACACAAGTCTTGTATTGTAAATGCTTCGTTTACATTTTGTAAACTTATTTTGACATTTTCCAATTTTAATTATGTCCTGCAATACCATATTTCCGACAGCCTATTAACTATAGACGCCTACTTTTCCGGCCGGTGAATAATTGTAGGTATTGGGTAGTAAACTAAGCTATGTCAACGTCATATCAGACAATCTGATGGCCGGAAACCATTTCTGATATAATATATTGACAAATATGAGCTGTCACGAGCAACACATGATGATGTTATATTAGGATATTTTATTATCACAACAATATTTTTTTCATTAAACATTTATTTCACAACGATTGTCAAGCAAGTTTTAAAGCGACACTGCATTAGTGAAAACGCACATTTCTACTGAATGTATTTTCCTATTATATGGTATAGTTTGTCCCCAAATAGTTGCCTCAAATACTGAGTATTAACAAAATAATGTAAATAGGGTCGAAATTCATATGTAATGCAATTCGTGTATCCTGAATAACAGATTTATCGTTATATCTCACATGTGTGCCTGTGCATGTTTATTTGTAGACTAGTCTTAGTTAAACTATATTTAAACGACATTATCTAGTGTTTATTATTGACTCCGATGACAAACAAACGTCAATTCAATCGACCTGGATATGAAATCCTACGTTCAATTTTGAAAGTTTGAAGATCACAAAAAACTGTTTATTTGTTCAATGTTAGTGTTCGAATGTATCCTGAAGAATTTGAAGTAGTAATGTATTTATACGTGAAAAAAATGCATTTTATTTTCCTTTTGCGATGTAATGTCGCTTTAAACAGATTACATTCATGGCCGTTATATGAAATCATCCTACTTTCACTTTTGAAAGTTTGTAGATCACAAAAACACTGTTTATTGATTCAATGATAGCGCTAGAATGTATTCGGATGAATTTGTAGTAGCAACGCATTTGTACGTGAAACAATGCATTTTAGTTGCTTTTTGCGATGTAATGTCGCTCTAACAACTTATATTAATCACTCTCATTGGCGCGGATGAAAACGTAAATGTAGTCATTCGTGCGGGGGGAAACCGGAGTACCCAGAGAAAACCCACCTGTCCATCTAACATACTTACACACACACACTATTATTCAATTAATCACTTCTATTCAGGTCAAATACTTCACCACGGTCAATAGCCGTTTAATTCGGGCCACTGATCGTGGAAATACAAAGTTGGATATGATATCACTCGATAAATTAATTTCAATCTTACACACTATTTTATTTATTCTACACAGATCTGTAGTCCAGTGGCAACACGCTTTACACCGTGCACGTAAAAGAACCAAAGGAGATTCTGGAATGGGTCTCTCTCTGTATCATTGCACTATCCTCCAAAATCAAAAACGACTAATCTCTTCAGGAGGCGTCGCTCATATGGGTAACCGGTAGCGACGATAAATAAACATAAAACACTCACACACAACTTTATGACGTTAATGTGAGTTTATGACGTTTATGGGAGTTTATGACGTGTAATGGTCATATGACGTTAATGGGAGTTTATGACGCTTATGGGAGTTTATGGCGTTTAATGGTCATATGACGTTAATGGGAGTTTATGACGTTTATTAATGGGAGTTTATGACGGGTATGGGAGTTTATGACGTTTAATGGTCCTATGGCGTTAATGGGAGTTTATGACGTTTATGGGAGTTTATGACGTTTAATGGTTATATGACGTTTAAGGCAGTTTATGACGTTTAATGGTCCTACAGGCGTCTTCTTATTAGCACCCACAACTAGCTGGAGAGTCACCATATGGCATAATGGTTGTTGGTGCGAATTTAACCCCTGCCGCTCCCCCACCCCAATCGGTTAATGATGACGTCATCAATCGGTATTGCTCAAGTCAATTCAACGTAACTGTACAAATATAAAGTCAGCAAGCATATTGAGCTCTATTGTGCTTTTAAGTCCGTCATACAATGTGTATATATTGCAATGCACATGTATGGTGCAGTAATTAACCAATGAGATGATGTTCTAGCGATTCCGGGTAAAGTACCGAAAGATGCATAGCCTTGGACATCTGCGTACAGAATTACATAATACATTTCTTAGCCCGCCAGACGAGTGTGTAGCGAATACTGATCTATATTCATTGTGAAGCCTGTACACAAAATACATCTCTGTCAAATTTTCTTGAGGCATGATTTAATATGGCCAATAAAGAACTGAGGCGGTCCAGTGAAATGGCCATTTGATTGAACAGTTGTCCTGAGTTATAACCAACTAACCAAATTTCCTAGATACAATTCCGTAATTTATAGACTTGCGGTATGGTAGAATGAATGTACGGAGACTGCTAGACTTCGTTCGTGCATGAACAGTTGATGGACGGAAGCAAAGTCTTAACATTAATAAGTAAACTGGAAGAATTGATGTTTGATGTTTGGCATCTCCATAATCAAATCGATTTGTTAGGCGAAATGTTTCTATCCTGAAGTTTTATGGGCTGTATTGCATAACACAGTTTATTATTGTGATTGGCGTGCTGGTGTGAAGCCTGACAACTGTTATAGAATCTGCAACTATATATAATAGATTTGTTGTATATACTTATATTCGGATTATTTGTACTATTAGATGGATATATCGTAAGAAACACACCATAGGTAATACTTAAATACACGAACTGTGCAGCAATTATATTTCATTTAGTCTAAAATTTATTTATTTTACAACGATTGCGAAGCAAGTTTTAGCAACTTATATTAATCACTCACGTTGGCACGGATGAAAGCGTATATGTGGTCATTCGTGTGGGAGGAAACCGGAGTTCCCGGAGACCCAACTGTCCGATATGGCGACCATCGTACCATCTCACATACTTCCCGGTCCGAGGATCGAACCTAGGTTGCATTGGTGAAAAGCGAGCGCGCTAACCACTGCGCTAATTTGACAGCCAAATCGATGTTGTTTGTACATCCTGCCCAATTTATTCGACAGGTTAAGGGTTAACACGGTTGAATTGTTCATTATATGAACTACCGGTGTTTGTACGCTATTCTTCAAGGTGGTCAACTACGCCAGCCATCGATAACACATTCTTCCAGGTCCATTTGTCATTCATGGTACTATTTCATCAATGCATTGTTTGGCTGTCTGATTAGCGCAGTGGTTATCGCGCTTGATTCTCACCAATGCAACCCAGGTTCGTTCCTAGGACCGGGAAGTATGCGAGATGGTACGGTTGTCGCTAGATCGGACAGGTGGGTTTTCTCCGGGGAACTTTCAGTGGTCAGATTGTAGTAGACTTTTAGTATGTTTGATATATTAAAAACACCTGATAATATAAAACAAAAACGTTGAGAAACGGTAAAATTTCTACTTCTACTACTAGATGGACTACTAGACGGACAGATCGCATGGAGGAATAAGATGCTTCATATAGTTACGTAGATATATGTTTGTAAATTTAATGGGAACAGTAGCATGTGATAAAATAATAAGGACGGGCACCTGGGGGGTAGAACCACGGACCGTCCGCATGCCAGCTGGATAGCTTCCCAAGATGAAATAATTCAACACCTCAGTTGTATTTGAACCTACAGCGGTTAGGGCCAATTGATTTGAAGTGACCGACCTTGACCACTCGGCCACTCGGCCCCAACAAAATAGTGTCAACATTATGGAGCAACACAACACAACATGCCTAGCTTCTGCTCTCTCCATAACGCTTGTTTTATTTTTAGTGACAAATAAGTACTAGTCAGCAAAGTTAGTACAGATTATCTCAATTACGTATCCAGGTGTGTGTGATCCTTCTAGTTAGCTATTCCAACTGTAGAATTGCCGAATACAGTGGACGGAATGTGCAAACATAGATCAAGATCAGACGCGGCGTAACGCCCCGTTTTATCGGGATATATGTTGATTACTATTCAGATATGTGTTTTAGCTCTACTATCCGAATAGCATACATGATAGAGCCTGATCCGATAAAACAGTCTGTGCACATTCTGTGCCGTCTTATCTAGCCCTATGCTATTTGCAAAAGCGACTTTAGTGATTGGAGTAACTTAATACTTGTCAAAGGATTGTAAGTCGTTGACTTCAGATCACGTGTTCGGATCCAACTGGGCATCGCATTATTTCATGTGAGGAAGCTATCCAGTTGGCTACAGGAAGGCCGGTGTTTCATCCTGGGTGTCCGTCCATGTCTGAACTATTACTTTCGAATAGACAATTGTCACAGGTGTCACGGGCCATAGTACCACCATTTGTTCTACGTCTGTACCTGTGAATCAAAAAGTGGGTGCGCGTTATTCATTATAGCGCGTTATACATAGCAAATTACGGTATGCATACTTTTAATGAATGAATGAATGGTGTTTTACGGCGCATCGACATCTAAGGTCATGTAGCGCGCATTAAAGTTATGTTTATTGTCGAGTGTATGAAATAAAATTCTATATAAGTATATGCATTACGTAAAAATTAATACTAAGAAGTTATAAAGACGTAAGATTAATTACAGGTAATATATGAATGAATGATTACTACAAAGGCATGATTAACAATTGATATCACAGCTTATTATAAATTCCTATTGCCTTGATAAATGATATTATGGACTCTACTCTGATAGAGTCGAAGAGTTTTTTTAATGTTGTCCACATTGTAGTACTGCAACCGCATACTTTTAACGTTTAATTTTCAAATGATAAGGATTATTCTCTCAACCAATCCGAATGCTTCCAGGTGTTATTTACGTGTGTGCACATATAGGAAAATATGTAACGGTAACTAGAATGTCGCTTTTTGTAACAAATAATAAACTTCTCGTCATATTTGCGTGGCAGTTATTATTGTTATACAAGAACACTTGGCAACTTCGGTGCTTTAGGTGCGAATCTAAAAATATTCTATTTCATCCAGATGTCATGACATCACTATCTATACATATACGTCATACCATTGTACTTGCAATCCGCTATTATTAACCCATTTGATTCTGGATACCGTTCAAACAGTATTTGCAAAGAACATTAGAGTTAGATCAGCAGCTACAGAACGTTCCGTCTGATCAGGCTCTATGCTGTTTGCTATTCAGATGATCTTGCTAAGACACTTGGCTATGTAGCAAACAACATAGATCCTGATCAGCATGCAGCGTTATGCTGCGGCTGATCTGGATCCATGTTGTTTGCAAAAGCCTTTAAATGTATCCAGAATGAAATGGGTTAATGTATTTAACTATCTTACAGAACCCGAAAGAACAAGAACATCCAATTACAAATTCGTTATTGTCTGCATGCAAGAGGAGATGAACTAAAGGAGAATACTATGTAGAATGGACAATACCAGAGGAGATAAATTAAAAATATCTTTCCGAAAGGCCAATTACAAGAGAAACCGAAGCAGATAAATATATGCCCAATAACACAACGCAAGAGACACGTGCAAACACACTACCAGCGACATTAAATTAGAGAAGTAGCTTCGAATACAAAAGCAGAGAAACTAAACAGGAAAATTATCATCGAATATACAGTACAAGAGAAACTCACTTAGATAAGTATTTCCGAAACTAGAATAGCAGAGGTACTTAATTAGAGAATTATCATCGAATATACAGTACAAGAGAAACTCACTTAGATAAGTATTTCCGAAACTAGAATAGCAGAGGTACTTAATTAGAGAATTATCATCGAATATACAGTACAAGAGAAACTCACTTAGATAAGTATTTCCGAAACTAGAATAGCAGAGATACTTAATTAGAGAATTATCATCGAGGGTATGCTACCATAAACAACATTAGCGAATCATCACCGAAATGCACTAAAGTATGGAATTATCTTCCGAAGATACACTACACGATAAACTTAGCGAGAACATTGTCATAGAACGGCACAGCACAATTAATAGGGAAATAACTGCATGGCTCAATACCGGATAAACTAAAGTAGTGAATGGTCATCGGAAGGCACAGCACAAGACAAACTAAATTAAGAAAACCGGATCAACTAAATTGATGAATTACAATCGAAGGTAGAATATAAAGTCGATAAAGGGACAATTGCTTAGAAACTATCTTAAGAACAAATAAGCGAAGTGACAAGATCGAAATCACTAAAGTGGAACGGAATAAGTTCATAGAAACAACACTGAATAATATATATCTGCTAATAACTACATTTGTTTTCTAATGTAATAAAAGAAACACTTTAGGAACGACAAAGAAACGAAAATATAAGTTGCTTAGTGACTAAATACTATACGTATAGTAACTCGGGCCACCAAACCCAAAAGCAACTAGAACTGGTACAGCAAAATGGCGGTTCTCATTAGATGTGCCGGCTTCCTTAACGACAGTCAAAAAGTATCGACGGCTCAACACGTGGACGATGATAGCCCGTTCCAGATTGCTGTTGTTGTGTTGTATAAGTTTGTATCGCCTTTAATATTTATACTTGTGATATTCATGTTATTGTGGTATATTGTACTAATTATATTTAGATAAAGAAAAGACAACAAAGTGGTATGTATAGTGACGTGATGCGTTGATTGAGACACTATATTAAAGTGTCTAAATGTGGAGATTTATTCTTCAAAGGAAACAATAATTCATATAGAAGTGTATCATAGTGATAAATGAGGTACTCCGTTACTAGCTTACTAGGATACTAGTTTGGGCGGTGTCTGTCTGTGTGTCTGTCTGTGTACATGCTAACGCAAATAACTCTGGATGGATGTGGATATACTATTACGGATATACAGTGAAACCTGTTTTAGTGGTCACCTCCATTAAGCAGCCAACCTGTATTAAGCAGCCAGTTTCCAGATTCCCAATCGGTCGTTTTGTTATATATTTGACCTCTATTAAGCAGCCACCTGAGCTAAGCAGCCACTTTCTCTGACTCCCTTGGTTGGCTGCTTAAGACAGGTTTGACTGTATACAGTTTGCATTGGAGGGAGCAAGTGATTCGGTGTTGGACACACCGAACGCCCAGCGAAAACGACAACATTGCATTTCCTGCTGTTCACGATGAAACAATGTGCCATGCTGGTGTTATATGTCCGATCTCCATGAAATACAAAAGTATTTGCTGATAGAATAAGGTCTTCCGGTCGGGACCACGAGGGCATATCAGTGATCTGGGCGTTTTTACCTAATTTCTCGTCGATGTTTCTGCGTGCATGTGTTACGATGTGGACTAGGCGAGGCTCTCCGGACGTAATCACAGCAACAACAAAGTCTTAATAGTATTTAATTACATCTAATAATAATCATATAATGTAGATGTGCGTTTTCTATGTCCTCTAGACTAAGTGTAATTTATTGATGATTTCGTAAATGCATATCCATATCGGGAGGTAATTGCCATATGTAAAGGTGATTTACATGTCATTTCGAAACAGACAAATAGTGTTCATCTGTAGATTGATCTTCACAAAATTTATTAAAATCTTGACAGATTATTATTGAAAAGTTGGATCTCAAATTACTTGATGATGTGGTGGTGGTGTTGGTGATGGTGTTATTGATGGCAATGATATGATATTGATGATGATGTTGATGAAGATGATTCTGATAGTGATGATGATGACGCTGCTGATGAGTATGTTAATAAGGATGATGCTGATGACGCCGATGATGATGATGATGATGATGATGATATTGATGATGATGCTGCCGATAATGATGATGATGCTGCTGATGCCGATGCTACTGATGAAGAAGAAGAAGATGATGATGATGATGATGATGATGATGATGATGATGACGCTGATGATGAGTATAATGATTATGATGATTACTGAACTCGATTACCACCGAGACGCATTATGGGCGAACATTCATTCTAAGACACTTAGATACATGCTAGACACCATTGATTATCGCGAAGTTCTGTGCTGAGTTGTTCAAGGGTGTCTGGTAGAGTGAAGCTCTTGACGCGGACGGAAATGTTGCAGTAAATGACGTCAACTGGAGGTTATCGACGTCTTCCTTGAACATTCCTGTGATATCTAACTTTATCCATGATCACAATCACCAGGGTGGTATTTATAAGGGGAGATAATGTGCTACATAAGCGGCAGTCATTTCGTGATAAAGTTACGTGCCTTTGACGATAGTTAATAAACCATGATGATCTATTTAAGAACAATATTTGAGATTCAATTCATATATTTAATTGATAATACTACCTTCTTCTAAAACTGTTTAACCATTACCATACCTTTAAACACTGTCGTGACGTCATACCTTTGTACTTGCAGTCAAGTACTACAATGTGGACAACATTAACAAACTCTTCGACTCTATCAGAGTAGAGTCCATCATATCATTTATCAAGGCAATAGGAATTTATAATAAGCTGTGATATCAATTGTTAATCATGCCTTTGTAGTAATCATTCATTCATATATTACCTGTAATTAATCTTTATAACTTCTTAGTATTAATGTTTACGTAATGCATATACTTATATAGAATTTTATTTCATACACTCGACAATAAACATAACTTTAATGCGCGCTACATGACCTTAGATGTCGATGCGCCGTAAAACACCATTCATTCATTATTTGGACTGCTGTCAAAAGGCCAGAGTATTGTATTAAACCCTATGCGTAAATGGTCGAAATTAACAATTTTAAATAGTAGGATATTGTTGTATAAGTGTGTGTCTTAAGTAAGATATATCCATTAAGCGGATCCAATCTGTAAACTATTGGTACTGTCTTCGGCGCTAGGCGCCTCACGCAATCCAATATTTTAGATATTGGATCGTTTTCGGCTTTTATCCTATCCTATACATAACCAAGACGAATAATGGAGATAATCTCAATAAGCTTTAAGCTTTCGAATAAATCCATTTTCAGTCTGTATACAATATATATGTGCTGTACATTATGAATGAATACATATGTTTAACCAACCAGGGCGATGTAAAGCACCGACACGAGACCTCGGTTTAGCTTCCCATCTGACTGAAAGTCTGTTAATTTTATTAAGGTCAGACGGGAGATCGAACCTGCGATTACAAGAGACTATGTATATATACATCATTCATCTATAACATATTGCACTACTATAGTATATACATGTACATGTGCTAGCTACATGTGCGAGATAAAGCTGAAAAGCAGTCGCTAATTAAAATCTTATTAAGATGAAATGGAATGAAAAATACTGAAAGCAAAATATGCACTACTGCGCAAACTAAAAAATGTGTTAAAATATCAAATACCAATTCCAATCAGATTGGGATTAGCCTAATTAGCAAATGCTTTTCAGGTGTAATAAAATATGAAACACTCAATAGGCATTACATATAAGTAAGTAAGTAAGTAAATAATTTATTATAGTGACATGTGCATTAACATATTTCAATACATACATAAATACATGAATATAGCACCCGACCCAATGGATCACCTACATATTAAATTGCTATACATATA
>CM026401.1:58270525-58364062 GCA_014843695.1 Archivesica marissinica
TTGTGTTGTTGTTGTGTTGTTGTTGTGTTGTTGTTGTTGCTGTTGTTGTTGTTGTTGTGTGTTGTTGTTGTTGTTGTTGTTGTTGTTGTTGTTGTTGTTGTTGTGGTTGTTGTTGTTGTTGTTGTTGTTGTTGTTGTTGTTGTTGTTTGTTGTTGTTGTGTTGTTGTTGTTGTTGTTTGTTGTTGTTGTTGTTGTTGGTTGTTGTTGTTGTTGTTGTTGTTGTTGTTGTTGTTGTTGTTGGTTGTTGTTGTTGTTGTTGTTGTTGTTGTTTGTTGTTGTTGTTGTTGTTGTTGTTGTTGTTGTTGTTGTTGTTGTTGTTGGTTGTTGTTGGTTGTTGTTGTTGTTGTTGGTTGTTGTTGTTGTTGTTGTTGGTTGTTGGTTGTTGTTGTTGTTGTTGTTGGTTGTTGTTGTTGTTGGTTGTTGTTGTTGTTGTTGTTGTTGGTTGTTGTTGTTGTTGTTGTTGTTGTTGGTTGTTGTGGTTGTTGTTGGTTGTTGTTGTTGGTTGTTGTTGTTGTTGTTGTTGGTTGTTGTTGTTGGTTGTTGTTGTTGGTTGTTGTTGTTGTTGTTGTTGTTGGTTGTTGTTGTTGTTGTTGTTGTTGGTTGTTGTTGTTGGTTGTTGTTGTTGTTGTTGTTTTTAAAGTAAGCAATTCAACAGCTAGTGTATTCTAAAGAGTGAAAAAATGTGTACGACAATATCATAACTGTGTTTTTAATTGTTAATGTGTAATGCGTGTAGTTTGGGCTTGACAAAACAATAACCGAGCTCCGATGTGCGATTTCCAATCTCTTCTAAACATAGATATTATTTTAGCTGACGTCACTGCTGTGAACAACATGTGCGCACAACACTATGTCTGTGTGTGTTTTACGTTTATTTATCGTCGCTACTGGTTGCCCGTATGAATGACGCCTCCTGAAGAGATTAGTCATCTTAGATGTGTGGAGGATAGAGCAATTATACAGACAGAGATCCATTCCAGAGTCTCCTCTGGTTGTTTTACGTGCACGGTGTAAAGCACCGATACGAGACCTCGGTTTAAAGTCCCATCTGAAAGACTGTTAATTTGTTAATTTTATTAGGGTCAGACGGGGGATCGAACCTGCGATCCCTGGATTACCAGTACAGTGTGTTACCACTGGACTACAGATCCGTCTGTCAGATTCAGTGTACGTCTAAATCGCAGAGGAATCGTTACTTCTCGCTCGAAATGAACACCCTAGATGCGAGTATATGTATATTTAATATTTGCATACAGTTAACTTAAAATTCTAACGATATTTACATAATTATATTTACGATTCACTTCGCATTCAAATAATACGTCATTGTGTTTACGTTCATTTTTGAGCACGAATCAGTAACGTATTTATGACGTTATAACAACATAATTATATGGAGTACCGCATTATAACAGTGCCGTAGCCCCCCCCCCCCCAATTAATTTGTGGATGCTTGTCTGTGCATTCTGAAGTCAGAGTGTTCCTACCTGTCGTTACTTCCCAAATTCTAACCAAGGCGAGTGCATCATTTGCCTCAGTGTGGCTACGGGCCTGGTTAATACAAAGTTGGAACTATACAGACTACGGACAATACATATTATGTGAATACTGAAAAATTAATATGAAATTAAAAGCATACAACATAGAGTAATCGCCCACGTGACCCCTTTCCTGGTGAAATGCATGGCCATGAGGGAGATAGACAGCAAGCAATGTGGATAGCGATTTAAATGGCTTGGCTAAGGACAACACCAGCATCCGCTACCCGACGGAGGCTTAGTAGATTATAAGATTGGAAACCGCACACCGGTTTGCTTATACACATTAATTTAGCCCAATTGCGAAACAAGATCTTACAACTTATATTATATATATAATCACTCTCGAGACCTCATTCCTGGTGGAATCCACTGCCACGAGGGAGAGAGACGATGCAATGTGGAATTTAAATGCCATGCCTAAGGGCAGAATCGTAACGGCTCCAGCGGGGCTCGAACTCCGGACCTTTCGCACCTGAAGCGAACGCGCATCCACTGCGCTATCACGATTTCCACAAAGCACACATGTGCTAATATTTGTGCATTCATTGAACATTACGCGTATGTGGTTATACTTGTCGACATAACTTGTGTACGCCCACATGGCACGTTTAGTTCAACATATTTTATTCTTCAATACTATGCAATACTATGCAATACTATGCAAATACTATGCAATACTATGCAATACTATGCAATACTATGCAATACTAAAACATGACAATTTAAAGGAAACAAAGGGGCTACAAGTTCTAGCAACGTTAGTTACGCCCCTTCATTTTAAATGTGCCACCATATGTCCGATTAACGCAGTGGTTAGCATGCTCGCTTCTCACAAATGCAACCCGGGTTCGATCCTCATACTGGGAAGTATGTGAGATGGTACGGTGGTCGCCACCTCGGTCAGGTTGGTTTTCTCCGAGTACTCCGGTTTCCTCCGATTACTCCGGTTTTCTCCGAGTACTCCGATTTCATCACACTCGAATGACCACAAACACTCTCTCATCCATGCCAACGAGAGTGATTAATATATAACTTGTTACAGCTTGCTTCGCAATCGTTGACATGCGTTGATAACCGGTACAATTCATTTATTACGTGTACGATCAATCACAAAGCCGTCTGCAATGGAATCGAATCAGGGATCGGCAATTTACGTCGGAGATAAAATGGTTGATGATTCTCGGGTCAATTGTGTTGTCTCGTGAACACTTGTCAATGTCTTTGTAACGTGCCCAATCGTTGTGTCTGTAGCATGTGTATTAAAGGTCGAATGAACATTGATGAATCCTTTGTGTGTTTTACGTTTATTTATCGTCGCTACCGGTTACCCATATGAGCGACGCCTCCTGAAGAGATTAGTCAGTTTAGATTTTGGAGGATAGTGCAATGATACAGATAGAGACCCATTCCAGAGTCTCCTCTGGTTATTTTACGTGCACGGTGTAAAGCACCGACACGAGACCTCGGTTTAACGTCCCATCTGAAAGACTGTTAATTTTGTTATGGTCAGACGGGGGATCCTTTGCATGTATTGGTTCTTAATTAAAAATCATTTGCTCAATACCAGATGAAGTCATATTAATATGCAGACACGATTTCAATATACAGTCTACATCCGTTATGTCAACGTCGGTTATGTCGAATTATCCGGTTATCTCGAAATTGGATCAGAGTCCCGTTTCAGATACTATCATTTTACATATACTGAAGGAAATAAGTTTAGCAAGTTGGTATAAAATGCTAAAATTAGTTAAATTTATACTAAATTGAACAAAATCTCAAGTTCTTAGATCTTCAATCATTTAATTCTAATTTAAATTCAACAATTTCATTGAAAAAATACTTTATTTCCTCTGTAATCCGTCACGCTGAAAATGGTAGAGTTCAAAGAGAAAAGTCACAAATGTGTCAATATCGAGTATGTCCTCCGTTAACAGCAAGTACAGACGCACATCGTTGTCTCATGCTGTTGATAAGCTTCCTTACAACTTGTATAGGGATTCGGCGCCATTCCTCATGCAACGCTCGCTCAAGGTCACGTACGTCTATGACGTCATTACGTGCTCTTATCTTACGTCCTAGGTGGTCCCACATGTGTTCAATGGGCGAAAGGTCTGGCGATTTGGACGGCCAGGGAAGAACGGCGATATTGTTACGCCTGAGAACATCCTGGGTGTGCCTGGCAGTGTGTGGGCGGGCGTTATCCTGTTGAAAATGTTGTGCATGTCGTAGTAAAAAAGGTACAACCACTGGCACCACTATCTCGTTGCAATATCGCACTGCTGTAAGGTTCCCAGCAACTGTAACAAGTTTAGTTTTACCACGGTGACAAATTCCCGCCCATACCATCACACTGCCCCCACCATAACGATCATGTTGAATGACGTTTTGCGGATCAAATCGTTCACCCGTTCGTCTCCATACACGTAACCTTCCATCAGCAAAGGAAAGGTTAAATCTTGATTCGTCCGTAAAAAGAACGTCATTCCACTGAGCACGGTTCCATCTATGATGAAGTCTTGCCCAAGTGACCCGATCCTGTCGATGACGTTGCGTTAACGGTATCCCAACGTGAGGCCGGCGTGCATGAAGTCTGGCAGCGCGAAGTCTATTGCGGACGGTCCTGTTACAAACTCTTGTGCCGGTTGCATTCCTGACATGATCAGCTAACCTGCGACTAGACATAAACCTATTTCGTCTTGACGTCACAACAATATAACGGTCTTCCGCCAACGTCGTTTTTCTTGGTCGGCCCGAACGTGGCATATCTTTTACATCCCCTGTTCGTTGATATCTAGTGCTTAGACGACTAATAGTCGATTCATGAACGTTAAATTGTCGTGCAACCTCCCTTGCCGTCACACCAGCATTTAACATGCCAATAGCCATTTGACGTCGACCTAACGTCATTCCTGGAGCACGCCCCATTGAATAATTTCCAAATTTTAAAGCGTTTAATTTGGTTATGGTATACGAATGACAAGATTGTGTTGGTCTTAAGATTCCACATAGGTAAGATTTCGTGCTGCACGTGCTCTCCATGGTTTAACAATAATTAGCCGTTTTGACGTAGCAAAACCACTGATGCGGAAACTTGTACTGGGGATCTATTGTGTAGGGTCAGATGGTCATAATTAACACATTACATGTATATATACCACTGTACATATAAACCTATCGGTACCCTGAAAAACTTGCTAAACTTATTTCTCTGAGTATATAACTGGCTCCGTTTATATCGAATTTCGTTAAGCAATTTCGTTATGTCGAAGTATTTTGCTCGGTCCGAGGGAATTCGACATAGCGGATATACACACGATTTCAATATATATATTGAAAGAGTAAACATATTACCCATTACGTGGCTAAAATATAATTATATACGGAAGAAATAAAGAATTATACGAATCTACGCCAGTGATAGAAATATGTGCTAGCCTGAGTTTCAGTCTGTCGATTTTTCACTTTTTAACTTCTGGCAAAATGACATGATCAGAAATTCAATACGGCCCAATTAGTAGTCTTGGTGTTAAAATATATTTATTTGACTGACCAGGCAAAATATATCGACGCCTGTTCCCAGGCTAAATATGTGCGGCTGAAGACACTAAGCCGCTACAGAAAGGCAAGGCTGAAGACACTAAGCCGCTACAGAAAGGCAAGGCTGAATCCAATAAGCCACAACAGTGAAATAAACTATGACCTTAATCAGATTAACTAGACACATAAAGATGTCAACCTCATCAACCTCGTCAACCTCGTTAACATCATCAACCTCATCAACCTCGTCAACTTCGTTAACCTCGTCAACCTCATCAACCTCATCAACCTCATCAACCTCGTCAACCTCATCAACCCCGTCAACCTCATCAACCTCATCAACCTCGTCAACCTCGTCAATCCCGTCAACCTCGTCAACCTCGTCAACCTCGTCAACCTCGTCAACCTCATCAATCTCATCAACCTCGTCAACCTCATCAACCTCCTCAACTAAACCTGCAATGCAGCTACATGTATGCTACACATTACTGTCTTGGTCTAGCTGATTCGGCACAGGACACACATGGCGCATCCCTCCACCCACAAAGAAAATGCCCAATCATAAATTACTTGAAAATCCAATAGTTGCACAACAGACGGATCTGTGGTCCAGTGGTTAACACGTTGGACTGGTAAATCCAGGATCGCAGGTTCGATCCTCCATCAGACATAATAAAATTAAAAGTCTTTCAAATGGGACTTTATGACGTGGTCTCGTGTCGGTGCTTTACACCGTGCACGTAAATGAACCAGAGGAGACTCTGGAATGGGTCTCTGTCTGTATCATTGCGCTATCCTCCAAACATCTAAAATGCCTAATCTCTTCAGGATGCGTCATACGGGCATGCTTAATGTTAGCGTGGATTCCTTCGGCCTCCGCACACTTTAAACACGTTCAATGTAGTTCATACCCCGACGGTAACTATTATCCCGCGATTCATTCCTTTAATAACATTATTTTACTGCCGATTCATCAAACGAACATGGCAATATTTATTTATTTATTTATTTTAATTGCCCTTCTACAGCCCTTGACAATTATTGTTTATAAAGTTAACAAATAACATGTATCGCACATTGTAAACATTTTTGATGAATCCATACAATATTTATTATTAAAGCTAAACACCCATCGATTTTAACATTAATACAATTTATTCAATGTAATTATTCTTATTACATATTTATATAGACCTATGCCGAACTGTCTCACTGGTGTGGTGTTCCGAATACCAATAGAAACGATGTTGTCATTTATCGAGTCAATAAAAGAGCTTGCTATTCAATTAGATATATTCACTTTATTTGGGCTTTTTTTTCCACACCGAATAAAGGACCCTATTCAGTAGGTATAATCTAATTTTAAGTACATAACTGCATTCTTTACAACACGTCCACGTTTCGATGAAGATTCAATGCAAATGATGCACAAGATCTTCTCGGTTAAGGTAGTTGGATCTACTGAACAAAATATGGGGAGACTGATTTGAATTGGCTGTCCGATTAGCGCAGTGGTTAGCGCGCTCGCTTCTCGCCAATTCAAGCCGTACCGGGAAGTATGTGAGATAGTACCGTGGTCGCAAGATCGGACAGGTGTGTTTGCTCCAGGTTCTCCGGTTTCCTCCCACATGAATTACCACATTTACGCTATACGGTCTAAGTTTCGAACCCACATGTAAAGAAAAGTACTGGATCGAAACAGATACAGAATTTCTGACTTGAAAATAATTTCAGATACGGACGTTCCACCGGTTAGAACCACCGATCTTCCACACGTCATTGTTGTTTAACATCGCACCAACAGCGACAGTCATATTTCGACTCCTCAGCTATTATTGGTGGAGGGGGATCGAGGATGACACCTCCGAGCAGTATAAGAGGCACGGACGGGCACACTGGTACAACCACCGACCTACCGCGGAGAGGGACAAGTGATTTGAAGTCACCGACGGTAACCACTTGGCCACAGTGACCCCGCATAGCGTGTGTGTACAGTAACGAATGCTTACCGGCATCAAACTGATATAAATATACACATATCTCGCACATAGCTAATCACAGACAGTAGTAACACGCTGGACTGGTTTGACAGGTTTGATCGCCCGTATGACCCTAATACAATTAACAGTCTTTCAGATGGGACGTTTAACCAAGGTCTCGTGTCGGTACTTTACACAGTGCACCTAAAATAACCAGAGGAGACTCTGGAATGGATCTCTGTCTGTATCATTGCACTATCCTCCAAAATCTAAAATGATTATACTCTTAAGGAAGCATCGCTCATATGGGCAACCGGTAGCTACGATAAATAAACGTAAAACACACAGGTAATCACAACCTTAACGTTGCCTATAGAAATTCGGCATACTATCCTGCGCCGTATTGTACACTCTTTCATCCTGTTCAATTGAGCAAAAGTTTGTTCACTTCATTTCCATGAATGGAAACGCATTTATTATAGAGTATTTGTCCAGCTGTCAGAGTATAATATATATATATCATGACTTTATATACATGTAGGCGTATTTATGTACATCTTGGATTTGGTTCATTATGTAAGTACATATCTTTCTCTGTCAGATATTGCGTCACGAAAAATACGTCACTTGTGTGCCATTGTATGATTCTATCCCACACTCGAACCAAGCAACATGAACCAATTCCAGGATTCTATTAACATTTAAAACAAGCTTGCGTCGAGAGTTAATGTGACTACATGTCAGTCACAAATGGCACATCTTTATTACTTTAACTAGTTTATACACATTTATTTTAGCTCGATTTCTAAATTTAAGCTTTCGTAATTACAACTTATATTAATCACTCTCGAGACCTCATTCCTGGTTGAATACATCGCCACGACGAAGAGTGAATGTACAATGTGGAATTTAAATGCCTTGGTTAAGAGCACAATCGCAAGCCTTTCGAACCTGAAACCAACGCGCTACCATTGCGTCATTACGACTTATTCTCTAATTGTAAGTCCACGTGCACTCGAACTGGATTGTATGTACTATATATATATAAACAATACGATCCACGTGCGCTCGAACTGGATTGTATGTACTATAGATATATAAACAATACGATCCACGTGCGCTCGAACTGGATTGTATGTACTATAGATATATAAACAATACGATCCACGTGCGCTCGAACTGGATTGTATGTACTATAGATATAAAAACAATACGATCCACGTGCGCTCGAGCTGGATTGTATGTACTATAGATATATAAACAATACGATCCATGTGCGCTCGAGCTGAATTGTATGTACTATAGATATATAAACAATACGATCCATGTGCGCTCGAGCTGAATTGTATGTACTATTGATATATAAACAATACGATCCACGTGCGCTCGAGCTGGATTGTATGTACTGTAGATATATAAACAATACCATCCACGTGCGCTCGAACTGGATTGTATGTACTATAGATATATAAACAATACGATCCACGTGCGCTCGAACTGGATTGTATGTACTATAGATTATAAAAACAGTACGATCCACGTGCGCTCGAACTGGATTGTATGTACTATAGATATATAAACAATACGATCCACGTGCGCTCGAACTGGATTGTATGTACTATATATATATATAAACAATACGACCCACGTGCGCTCGAGCTGGATTGTATGTACTATAGATATATAAACAATACGACCCACGTGCGATCGAACTGGATTGTATGTACTATAGATATCTAAACAATACGATACACGTGCGCTCGAACTGGATTGTATGTACTATAGATATATAAACAATACGATCCACGTGCGCTCGAACTGGATTGTATGTACTATAGATATATAAACAATACGATCCACGTGCGCTCGAACTGGATTGTATGTACTATAGATATATAAACAATACGACCCACTTGCGCTCGAGCTGGATTGTATGTACTATATATATATAAACAATACAATACACGTGCGCTCGAACTGGATTGTATTTACTATAGATATATACACAATACGATCCACGTGCGCTCGAACTGGATTGTATGTACTATTGATATATAAATAATACGATCCACGTGCGCTCGAACTGGATTGTATGTACTATAGATATATAAACAATACGATCCACGTGCGCTCGAACTGGATTGTATGTACTATAGATATATAAACAATACGATCCACGTGCGCTCGAACTGGATTGTATGTGCTATAGATATATAACAATACGATCCACGTGCGCTCGAACTGGATTGTATGTACTATAGATATATAAACAATACGATCCACGTGCGCTTGAGCTGGGTTGTATGTACTATAGATATATAAATAATACGATCCACGTGCGCTCGAGCTGGATTGTGTGTAATGTAGATATATAAACAATACTATCCACGTGCGCTCGAACTGGATTGTATGTATTATCGATGTCTAAACAATACGATCCACGTGTGCTCGAACTGTATTGTATGTACTATAGATATATAAACAATACGACCCACGTGCGCTCGAACTGGATTGTATGTACTATATATATATAAACAATACGGTCCACGTGCGCTCGAACTGGATTGTATGTACTATAGATATATAAATAATACGACACACGTGCGCTCGAACTGGATTGTATATACTGTAGATATATAAACAATACGATCCACGTGCGATCGAACTGGATTGCATGTACTGTAGATATATAAACAATACGATCCACGTGCGCTCGAACTGGATTGTATGTGCTATAGATATATAACAATACGATCCACGTGCGCTCGAACTGGATTGTATGTACTATAGATATATAAACAATACGATCCACGTGCGCTTGAGCTGGGTTGTATGTACTATAGATATATAAATAATACGATCCACGTGCGCTCGAGCTGGATTGTGTGTAATGTAGATATATAAACAATACTATCCACGTGCGCTCGAACTGGATTGTATGTATTATCGATGTCTAAACAATACGATCCACGTGTGCTCGAACTGTATTGTATGTACTATAGATATATAAACAATACGACCCACGTGCGCTCGAACTGGATTGTATGTACTATATATATATAAACAATACGGTCCACGTGCGCTCGAACTGGATTGTATGTACTATAGATATATAAATAATACGACACACGTGCGCTCGAACTGGATTGTATATACTGTAGATATATAAACAATACGATCCACGTGCGATCGAACTGGATTGCATGTACTGTAGATATATAAACAATACGATCCACGTGCGCTCGAACCGGATTGCATGTACTATAGATATATAAAACAGTACGATCCACGTGCGCTCGAGCTGGATTGTATGTACTATAGATATATAAATAATACGATCCACGTGCGCTCGAGCTGGATTGTGTGTAATGTAGATATATAAACAATACTATCCACGTGCGCTCGAACTGGATTGTATGTATTATCGATGTCTAAACAATACGATCCACGTGTGCTCGAACTGTATTGTATGTACTATAGATATATAAACAATACGACCCACGTGCGCTCGAACTAGATTGTATGTACTATATATATATAAACAATACGGTCCACGTGCGCTCGAACTGGATTGTATGTACTATAGATATATAAATAATACGACACACGTGCGCTCGAACTGGATTGAATGTACTATAGATATATAAACAATACGACCCACGTGCGCTCGAACTGGATTGTATGTACTATAGATATATAAATATTACGATACACGTGCGCTCTAACTGGATTGTATGTACTATAGATATATAAATGTTACGACACACGTGCGCACGAACTGGATTGTATGTACTATAGATATATAAACAATACGATCCACGTGCCCTCGAACTGGATTGTATGTACTATCGATGTCTAAACAATACGATCCACGTGCGCACGAACTGGATTGTATGTACTATAGATATATAAACAATACGACCCAAGTGCGCTCGAACTGGATTGTATGTACTATAGATATATAAATATTACGATACACGTGCGCTCTAACTGGATTGTATGTACTATAGATATATAAATGTTACGACACACGTGCGCACGAACTGGATTGTATGTACTATAGATATATAAACAATACGACCCACGTGCGCTCGAACTGGATTGTATGTACTATCGATATATAAACAATACGATCCACGTGACCTCGAACTGGATTGTATGTACTATCGATGTCTAAACAATACGATCCACGTGCGCTCGAACTGGATTGTATGTACTATATATATATAAACAATACGATCCACGTGCGCTCGAACGGGATTTTATGTACTATAGATATATAAACAATACGATCCACGTGCGCTCGAGCTGGATTGTATGTACTATAGATATATAAACAATACGATCCACGTGCTGGATTGTATGTACTGTAGATATATAAACAATACGATCCACGTGCGCTCGAACTGGATTGTATGTACTATAGATATATAAACAATACGATCCACGTGCGCTCGAACTGGATTGTATGTACTATAGATGTCTATACAATACGATACACGTGCGCTCGAGCTGGATTGTATGTACTGTAGATATATAAACAATACGACCCACGTGCGCTCGAACTGGATTGTATGTACTGTAGATATATAAACAATACGATACACGTGCGCTCGAGCTGGATTGTATGTACTGTAGATATATAAACAATACGATCCACGTGCGCTCGAACTGGATTGTATGTACTCTTGATATATAAACAATACGATACACGTGCGCTCGAGCTGGATTGTATGTAATGTAGATATATAAACAATACCATCCACGTGCCCTCGAACTGGATTGTATGTACTGTAGATATATAAACAATACGATCCACGTGCGCTCGAGCTGGATTGTATGTACTATTGATATATAAACAATACGATACACGTGCGCTCGAGCTGGATTGTATGTACTATAGATGTCTATACAATACGATCCACGTGCGCTCGAGCTGGATTGTATGTACTATTGATATATAAACAATACGATCCACGTGCTCTCGAGCTGGATTGTATGTACTATAGATATATAAACAATACGATCCACGTGCGCTCGAACTGGATTGTGTGTAATGTAGATATATAAACAATACGATCCACGTGCGCTCGAGCTGGATTGTATGTACTATAGATGCATACACAATACGATCCACGTGCGCTCGAGCTGGATTGTATGTACTATAGATGCATACACAATACGATCCACGTGCGCTCGAACTGGATTGTATGTACTATAGATGCATACACAATACGATCCACGTGCGCTCGAACTGGATTGTATGTACTATAGATGCATACACATACGATCCACGTGGGCTCGAGCTGGATTGTATGTACTATAGATGCATACACAATACGATCCACGTGCGCTCGAACTGGATTTTATGTACTATAGATATATAAACAATACGATCCACGTGCGCTCGAACTGGATTGTATGTACTATAGATATATAAACAATACGATCCACGTGCGCTCGAACTGGATTGTATGTACTATAGATATATAAACAATACGATCCACGTGCGCTCGAACTGGATTGTATGTCCTATAGATACATAAATATTACGATACACGTGCGCTCGAGCTGGATTGTATGTACTATAGATATATAAACAATACGATCCACGTGCGCTCGAACTGGATGGTATGTACTATAGATATCTGAACAATACGATACACGTGCGCTCGAACTGGATTGTATGTACTATAGATATATAAACAATACGATCCACGTGCGCTCGAACTGGATTGTATGTACTATATATATATATAAACAATACGACCCACGTGCGCTCGAGCTGGATTGTATGTACTATATATATATAAACAATACGACCCACGTGCGATCGAACTGGAGTGTATGTACTATCGATATATAAACAATACGACCCACGTGCCCTCGAACTGGAGTATATGTACTATAGATGTATATACAATACGATACACGTGCCCTCGAACTGGATTGTATGTACTATAGATATATAAAACAGTACGATCCACGTGCGCTCGAACTGGATTGTATGTACTATAGATATATAAAACAGTACGACCCACGTGCGCTCGAGCTGGATTGTATGTACTATCGATATATAAACAATACGATCCACGTGCCCTCGAACTGGATTGTATGTACTATATATGTATAAACAATACGATCCACGTGCGATCGAACTGGATTGCATGTACTGTAGATATATAAACAATACGATCCACGTGCGCTCGAACCGGATTGCATGTACTATAGATATATAAAACAGTACGATCCACTTGCGCTCGAGCTGGATTGTATGTACTATAGATATATAAACAATACAATACACGTGCCCTCGAACTGGATTGTATTTACTATAGATATATACACAATACGATCCACGTGCGCTCGAACTGGATTGTATGTACTATTGATATATAAACAATACGATCCACGTGCGCTCGAACTGGATTGTATGTACTATAGATATATAAACAATACGACCCAAGTGCGCTCGAACTGGATTGTATGTACTATAGATATATAAACAATACGACCCACGTGTGCTCGAACTGGATTGTATGTACTATAGATATATAAACAATACGACCCACGTGCGCTCGAACTGGATTGTATGTACTATGGATATATAAACAATACGATCCACGTGCACTCTAACTGGAGTGTATGTACTATATATGTCTATACAATACGATCCACGTGCCCTCGAACTGGATTGTATGTACTATAGATATATAAACAATACGATCCACGTGCGCTCGAACTGGAGTGTATGTACTATTGATATATAAACAATACGATTCACCTGCGCTCGAACTGGATTGTGTGTACTATTGATATATAAACAATACGATCCACGTGCCCTCGAACTGGAGTGTATGTACTATATATGTCTATACAATACGATCCACGTGCTCTCGAACTGGAGTGTATGTACTATAGATATATAAACAATAAGATCCACGTGCGTTCGAACTGGAGTGTATGTACTATATATGTCTATACAATACGATCCACGTGCGCTCGAACTGGAGTGTATGTACTATTGATATATCAACAATACGATCCAAGTGCGCTCGAACTGGATTGTATGTACTATAGATATGTAAACAATACGATCCACGTAGACAGAGACGCAGTCTCTCTGGTTCTTTCAGAGTTACAAGATACTATGAGTCTCCTCTGGTTATTTTACGTGTTTGGTGTAAAGCACCGTCACGATACCTCGCTTTTTGTTTTGGGTTACACCCATTCTCTTGCATAGGCATCTCGGACATCGAAGAGGTACATTATTCATGACTCTATAACAAACAACTATATGGAATATTGTACAGTTTTCATGCATACTTTAATTAGAAATAGAGAAAAAAAAAGTTTTAAACTTTATATATTTTACAATGATTGTGAAGCAAGTTCTAACAACTTATATTAATCACTCTCGTTGGCGCGTAAAAAAAATTAATAGGAAAATTACATTTGGACCAGTTCATTTATCAAAGGTAATTTTGTCTAAAAATAGTAATATTACTGGCAAAAAGTGCAGATCCTAATGAGATGACTCATCTGGATTTAGACTTTTGTAAGCCTATTTAGAGGTCTGTAGTGTTGAAAGGGTACATGTGGTCATTCGTGTGGGAGGAAATCGGAGTACCCGGAGAAAACCCACCTGTCCTATCTGGCGACCACCGTACCATCTCACATACTTCCCGGTCCGAGGATCGAACGGTGGTTGCATTGGTGAGAAGCGAGCGCGCTAACCACTGCGCTAAATCGAACATCCTAGAAATAGACAGACCAAAGCAATACCAATCGTATGAATAATGATGCTATAAAATGTTGACAGTAATGTTGGAAATCTGACATCGGCACTCAAATTCGGAATAATGTAATGAACCAATGAATAAGTCCAGTCTAACTTGAATAGACTGATTTAAAATCCCGTTACACATAGTGTTATATTCAGTAATGTAATATCTTGAATTCTCATTAATTTAGTTTAAAATGATAACTACATTCTTTTTTTTTAATAGATTCTCTGTTGGTGTTGTCTCTCCAAATATAGAACGTTTGTTACATTACTCAAGTGACAATTAATGTAAACTGCGCCATGTTTATACATTCCCTTGTCTGTATGTAGTTCGTGCAAGTATTATATATGCATATGAATTGTAAAAGGAGTGTTTTAATTTTAAAAAAACATTTTCACGAACTATTGAAAGACAGGCCCAGGGATATTCCACCATACAGACGAATATGTAGTCAATTAACAGTCTTTCAGATGGGACGTTAAACCGAGGTCTCGTGTCGGTGCTTTACACCGTGCACGTACAAGAACCAGAGGAGATTCTGGAATGGGTCTCTGTCTGTATCATGCACTAACCTCCAAAATCTAAAATAACTAATCTCTTCAGGAGGCGTCGCTCATATGGGCAACCGGTAGCGACGATAAATAAACGTAAAACACACTTCCACCATGATTTGTTATATAATTATCGTATATATATTTCAGCAGCAATCAAAATAAAATATGACGGAATATCAATACATATACAGGAAGAACAAGGCCCATAGGAAGTCAAAGATAGACCATGTAGATAGAGGAAAGAAGCGAGATGTTCCTACAGTATACTTGGAAAAGAATTCACGCATACAAGTGGAAACTGACAGAACAGTGACGCCAATGGATCCCACAAAGCTCAGTACGTCTGAGAGACGAACTCTTCTACAACGACGTATTATGGAGCTAGAGGAGAATCAGCGAACAATCAACAGCATTCAATCCGAGATCGTGCATGACAAGCTCAAATCAACTCATAGTGAAAGTTCTAGACATTCAAAAGCACGACATCCAGATGGATATGTTTCCAATTATAATGGTTCATCTGTGCGAGATCTGCATTTATCTTCAGTCGGTTCGTCTATTCCAGAACATGATATACATATGAAGGATTATGGCCAGTACCGGTATATTAGTGGTGTCCCTACTAATGATGTTCAGAATGTTCGTAAAGCCGGGCGATCATACAGAGAATCTGTACTGAACAAAGCTGAGCGATTAATTCATGCTAGAAAACGCAGAGAAAGCTCAAGCGATGATGACACATCTCGGACGAGAAAAAGAGTTGCGAAGAAGAAGATGTATGTCGCTAAGAGATCAATATCACCTCATAGTGACAATGAATTTGTAGAAGTACCGGAAGCTATTGAGAGTGACATGAAGTCAACTTACGAAAACGTCCCAACACGTATCAGGAGTAGAAAGTCGAGGTCGGATGTTCCCTCTGCAGTGCAGGTAAATATGTTGTAGAAATAATGTGTGTGTCTTAGGTTTAAAAGATTGGGCATTTTAGAGTTTGGAGGATAGTGTAATGATACATACATTACAAATCAGATACGATCCACGTGCGCTCGAACTGGATTGTATGTACTATATATGTTTAAACAATACGATCCATTACAGAGTCTTCTCATACCTGATGGAATCCATCGCCACGAAGGATGAGGAGAGACTATGCACTGTGGCATTTAAGTGCTTTGCCTAAGGGAACACTCGTAACAGCTCCAGTGGGGATCGAACTCCGGACCATTCGCACCTGAAGAGAACGCGCTACCACTGCGCTATAATGACTTCCACACATTTAATAAATTTTAACAAAATATGGCCAAAAAAGTCAATATGACCAATAAATATAAAATTAGAATAGAAGGACCGACTTTTTGAATGACCTATGTATGTCATTGGACAACAGTTTGTATAAAAATTGCACACAAAAAAAATAGACAAAGTTTAAAAAATGTATTAATAATATATGTTTAGGGAAAACACCCAGGGGGTGAAATCAGGTCCCTCTAGCATGAGCCCTGCCATTTATTACCTATTTTATTACTGAAATAGTATCTATATTAATTTACGAATTTAGTAGTCTAACCCTATGTTTGTTGATCGTGTAGTTTATTAACTTTTAATTTAAATGTACCTGGATTGTTCGTGTCGACTCTCATTCTCTCAATAATGGCCAATTGTCACGAACAGTAGTCGACTGTTGTAAAATCAGTTAGGTGCCTAATACCTAATTAACAACTAGCCACCCTACTGGTTCCTAGTCGCATTGTGCACTTTGCATCAATGGTTACATTATGCTTAACAATGACATAACTGAAAGCAGTTCAGTAGAGCGAAATAACTGATTTATAGTGATTACTTGTAACATAGAATACGTTGTAGTTTGCTTAGGTAATTGATGTTGTTGTTGTTGCTTGATGTCTATTACAGTTGATTCAGTTAGGGGTGTTTTCAAGTTAGTGCGAATGTTGTGCTTAATAATGCAGTTAATGGCGATACTAGTACATGTAGAATTAGAGGAATATAGTGTTGCATAATTGGACTAACAAACTGAATATCATGGTGGATGAATGGGATTAGTGTGTGTGTTTTACGCTGATTTATCGTCGCTACCGGTTGCCATATGAGCGGCGCCTCCTGGAGAGATTAGACGTTTTAGAGTGTTGGAGGATAGTGCAATGATACAGACAGAGACCCATTCCGGAGTCTCATCTGGTTCTTTTACGTGCACGGTGTAAAGCACCGACACGAGACCTCGGTTTAACGTCCCATCTGAAAGACTGTTCATTTTATTAGGGTTAACGTCAGACGGGGGATCGAACCTGCGATCCATGGAATACCAGGCCAGCGTGTTAACCACTGGGATATAGTACACTATAGTGTATGATGATATCGGGTTAATTATTTATGTATTGCTAGTTGGTTGGATGATTAATTAATACATATTTGAGAAAGGAATATAAATCAAAATAGTGTATCTCATAAACAGACAATTTATCGAATTAAAAGATAATAGAACATATTGTTTAGAATAGTTTCAAATGCCACTTGCAATGTAGATGCAGTGTATTTATCCGATATCGACATGTGCATATGGTACACGTGTATGGGTACATGTATAGTTCTAAGTACATCAATGCAATTTGAACGAGAGTGTGTGCACATATTCACCTAATATTCACAACATGGTTTTGAAGATGAGCGAGATATCTGATCTCCGAATTCTTAGGACCAACGTATTGCAACGCATCAATAAACGACGTGGTATACAGGTTAGTAACTTGAACAATGTTTTCATAATAGCCGTTTTGATAATAAATATATTAATATTATATGCTATATTTGATTTGTTTAGACAATAGGAATATCGCACGTGAGCGGAACTATTAGACGGGTCAATATATGAAAAATAATGGCCTTACCCCAACAAAAAGGTTTTATTGTTTTAAATGCATTGGGGGGTCATACTGAACCTCAGAAAAAAAGTCTTCGAAAATCCCACCACGGGAAAGGGGTTAATTAGCATAAATTCAAAATGGCCACGCCCTGAAATTTCAATGTACTACAAACTTTTTTATGGATGGAATTAGACCCTATAAATGTGTTACCAATAGATAGAAACATGATACCTCTTAACCAAATAAGCATGATGTCACTGTGATGTACTATATATACTCAAACCAAATAACAATTGTATAACCGTCGCGTTACAGACTTAGTCACCCTCGGGGAGATTGTATGTAAGCGGCTAGGGCTACCTCAGTCGGTAGAGCGTTCGCCCTGTAAGCAAGCGAAATGTCCTGGGTTCGAGCCCTGGGTTGGCTGCACATTTTTCTCACCCTGTGATATTTGGCGCCCAACGAGGGACCGCGACTGGATATACACTTCGAGATCATGTTCACCTTGTTCTCTATAATAATAGTATTCCTGGGAATTCGTGGACGAATTCCAATTTGGTGCCCCGGGTTGGCTGCACATATTTTCCGACCCTGTGACTTAACGTCTTACAAGTTTTTCTGTCACTTATTTGTCTTAGTGCTTTTCATTTACTTGAATTTTTACCTCTTAAAAATTGAGTAATTTCAATGTTGGGTGATGTTTACCTTGACACCGGCAAGCCGAGATTTTGAATCTTATACTGTTTACTGATTGGTTAATTTACTATCCGTTTTTGAGGCTCAGTTCAGGATGCACACCACTGAATATTACTCCTTCTTCGCGCTATGGTAAATCGATCAACTTTCACAGTCAAATGCTCAGTTCCAAACAAGAATCGACATTTACCGCATGCAGTTCTGTAAACTCCAGGGCTGCTGCTTGCTGTTAGACACAAGTAAGTCATGGCATCACCATCAAAGTTTTTCACAATTTTCAAATGTAAACAAACACCGGTTAAAAATGGAGCGCGTAGGAATCCTAGCTGTCATGTAGGGCTGTTTACTCATCAATGCGCTGGAGAAGTAATTCTGAAATAAATGCACAAAAAGTCTTCCTTAAATGAGCACAAATGCCACAGATGCACCACAATCACAGTAAGAAATGCAAACAGTCTCTGGTTCTACAGTAAAACATCATCAAATTATGGTCTGCTTGATTGTAAAAACTACTTTCTAGGGTACAACGACCCGGAACCAATTCCCCAGTGGGGTCACACGTTCAGAGCAAGTTTGTGACTGCAAGAACCTGTACTCGTGTTGGACTAATACAATTATAAGGGACAAAAGTTAAAGTTACTGATGTGTTACCTTTTGTAGATAATTATATGAGCGTAGGGACTTTATGGTTATACTATTCATTCGCTGTCTGTATCACACGTCTTTGTATATGTACAGACTCGTAATATATGACAAGAAACTTGATGTGGAAGTCGTGATAGCGCAGTGGATGCTCGTTCGCTTCAGGTGCGAAAGGTCCGGAGTTCGAGCCCCACTGGAGCCGTTACGATTGTGCCCTTAGGCAAGGCATTTAAATTCCACGTTGCCTCTTCTCTCTCCCTCGTGGCGATGGATTCCATCTGGAATGAGGTCTCGAGAGTGATTTATATAAGTTAAAATAACTTGTTTCGCAATCGAGCTAAAATAAATTTGTATAAATAAACTTGATGGATGATCGAGGACAAAGATCTGCAACTGTGTATACTTAAAACAGTTTCGTGACGTCATACCTTCGTACTTGCAGTCCATTATTATTAATATTGGACTTGTGTCAAAAGGCCAGACAATTATATTAAATACTACGCGTACATGTACGGAATTAACTATTTTAATTAGTAGGATCTTGTTATATAAGTGTGTGCTTTAAGTACGATATAAGCCTCAAGCGGATCCAATATGTAAAATAGTGGTACTGTATTCGGCGCAACGCACCTCACACAGTCCAATATGTTACATATTGGATCATTTTCGGCTTAAATCCTATTTAGTCAGGAGGAAATCCCACATAGGGTGGAATTGTTGTACAGACATTTTTTATTGATTGATATATGTTTATAAAGACCTACGGTAACATTTTTTGGAGGGTGTGCAAAATTTCATTTGGTGGGATTTTTTTAAATCCAAAATGGGCGCCACCACCCCCCGAAATCATTAAAATGGCCATAACCCTTTAAGTATTTTTGATAGAGACATAATTTTGGGCTCTATACCCAGGTTTTTAAGCATGAGGAATCTACTGGAAGGGTTAGTTATGTGATTAGACTATAATTTTATCCATTGGAATTTTTTAAAATCCAAAATGGCTGCCACCACCCCCCGAAATCATTAAAATGGCCATAACTCTTTAAGTATTTGTGATAGAGACATAATTTTGGGCTCTATACCCAGGTTTTTAAGCATGTGGAATCTACTGGAAGGGTTAGTTATGTGATTAGATGACTATAATACCATACAAAAAATGGCTGCCCTCCCGAAAACATTAAAATGTCCACAACTCTTTAAGTAATTGTGGTAAAGACCTAACTTTGGGCTCCATGTAACTTTGAATTTTGAGTTAAAGTTATTTGTACTACTACCAACAAAATGAATTACTCCAGTGTCATATCATTATCATCATCTGGTTCACCAGTAGCCTTGTCTGATTCTTCTACTTCATGTTGTGTAAGAGGATTCTTGCATGCTTCCCCACCCTCACACAGACAGAATACTGTGCATCCTATCTTGGAGCAGCTGCAAGCTGCAGTCCGACATCCAGAGGTCTTGCAGTTGCAGCGAATCAGCCGCAGTATATCTGGAGGGGCTGAAAGTTTATCAGATGGTACTCTTCGTGGAAGCAGGATACCTTGGTGGTCAAGCTCCCAACCATACTTTGTTGGGTCCATATTTGGTGGTGACTCTAGAAGTGCAGCCTTCCATACCGCAACTTGCAGATGGCCTCTGTGAACATTTTCAATGAATGCATCACTGGTTGGTGGGAGGGAGCAGAGTTTCACTGATGATGCACCACTCTTCCCTGTTTTTGAGTGCCACATTTTGACCCTGCATTATGTCATGGATATACACGACTCTGTTATCTTGCCATAAGAGGCACATATGAACTTAGTGGCCTGAGATTCAACACATTTCATATCAGCCTTCACATCACCAACTTTAGAAAGTGAGAAACCTGCCTTCTTGGATATGTTGATAACAGTTGCCTTGCCTACACCATGCAATGAAGCTACAGTGTCTGCACCAGAGAGTCCATGAATTGCTAGCAGATCATCTGCTATGTCACTGTGTGCTTCTGCAGTGGCACGAATATCTGCCACTACTCTTTCCTTCACTGGTGATGACATGATCATTGGGGCAGCATTGCTACCTCTACATTTCCTATTGTAGAAGTGAAGAAGAAGCACAAACACGTATGTGTCATCACACACAACACAAACAGACTTGCCTGCAAGTGATAATGAGATGGCATGTTGTGTAATGAGGATATCAGCCTCCTCATGTGTGGAGCACAGATCATGCCGGTCAATCCTCACATCACCAACTATCTCTATAGGCACGTCGCTGACACCAGCAATATTGAGAGTGTGCTTTTGCGTTGCATTGGTGTAATAGTCAGAATCAAGAAGGCCTTCTGCGAGCATGGCATTCAGTTGGATCTTGTTCTTTGTATTGGTGAGAATAACTTGCTTTGCTGGAGCATGCATCTCTGGGGTTAGGTTGTGTACACGAGTTGATCCTTGTCTCTGCATCCTTGTAAATGTTTTTATGCTCTTGGGGAAGTATCTGTCAAACACGATGGTGGCATTTGCTGTTTGTAGAGCTTGATAGACGAACACCTTAAAGTTGTTCACATACACATGGAATTTGTCAGTAGTACCTGTTGGCCAGGTGATGACCCAGAGTAGTGCAGAAACATCGTAGATCATGGTGTTTGTGATGGGGCAGTTACGTTCTGATATAGTCACTTGAAGTTTATGTTTGAGGGTCGATTTTGACTTTGACTAGTTTTCATTCCACCCTCTGAGTTGAACATTGATGGTGGATATGCAGCTAACTCATATGCCAGCACATCGTCAAATTTAACATCACGTGAACTTGCAAGTAGACCAATGACACGTGCATAAATTAGTTCCTGGTCATAGACACGTTCCTTGCCGACCAACACATGTTTTTTCTTCACATCCATTGTGACAACCAGCTTGCCAAGAGGATCATAGAAAGAACCCGGCCAACCATCCCTAAAGTCTCTCATAGCTTGCTGTCCAAGGCTGACTGCATCATCTGCATTGACATCAGGGTGAGCGATTTGTCCTGTGACGATGTTCATCAGTGCACCATCTGGGTGAGAGACATCATCCAAGGGGTTAATGAGGACATCAATTGTGTTGCACAGGCTCTGACGATCAGTCTGGTCTGCATTGATTCGTGCATCAGCTTCTTCTTTATGGTGAGTGTGAATAGCATCCTGTTCATTGTTGCTCATGGCTCGAACATGTTGTGATACCTCCCCACTGAGGGCAAAGCTCAGGGCCCACTTCACCATCTGGTGGTAGTCTGTGGCCACCCCTACAGCTCCAGCTGGTCCATGCCCCAGATGCATGTATGTGGTCTCTATGAACATGTCTGTCCAAGTTGAATTATAGATGCCTGGGATGTGACGCACAAATGCACCATGCTGTAGTTTCTCCTTCATCTCTGGATGGAGCCCTTTCCAGGAAGTGATGTTTTTATCTCCTGTTCTGGTTGCTATGAAGAGTTTATAAATATATAAACTGCACAAGCAGGTCTTTTAAAAACTAAAACAGTCTTTAGATTCAAAGACATACACAACATATAAAAACATTTTCTGGTACAGAATATTAAGAGTTTATATAATAAAAGAGTTAGCTAGGTCTAGTTTAACTATTTCGGGGAGATGGATGCAACCATGTTGGATTTTTTGTGGGGTGGTGGGTGGCCAAATTGGACATTTATGGTATTATTGTCATCTAATCACATAACTAACCCTTCCAGTGGATTCCACATGTTTAAAAACCTGGGTATAGAGCCAAAAATTATGTCTCTATCACAAATACTTAAAGAGTTATGGCCATTTTAATGATTTTGGGGGAGGCGGCGGCCATTTTGGATTAAAAAAAATTCCAATGGATGAAATTATAGTCTAATCACATAACTAACCCTTCCAGTAGATTCCTCATGCTTAAAAACTTGGGTATAGAGCCCAAAAGTATGTCTCTATCACAAATAGATAAAGAGTTATGGCCATTTTAATGATTTTGGGGGGAGGCGGCGGCCATTTTGGATTTTAAAAAATCCCACCGGATGAAATTTTGCACACCCTCCAAAATATATTGTCTTAAGTCTTTATAAACTTGTATCAATCAACAACAAAAGTCTGTACTCCAATTCCACCTTTAGGGTCATATGCTCAATATTCCTCCTGACTAATCCACATTACGTACCGACGCACAGGCACACGACACACATTGTTTTTGCCCTATCCTTTCCTGCTCTTCACGGTGAAATCATGTGCGATTCTGGTGTTATTTGACCGATCTCCATCAAATAAAAAGTATCTGTTGATATAATAAGGTCTTCCGGTCGGGACCACAAGGGAATATCAGTGATCTGGTCGATTTTACCTAGTTTCTCGTCGATGTTTCTGCATACATGTTTCATTTCCGTTGGTTGCCTTCAGTAAACATGTAATTACTATTTGACCATAGGGCAAACAAAAAGAATGTCTGTCTTGTACCTGTGTATCAATGTTGGCATTGCTACCCATGATTCTGCCATATACATGTGAATACCAAACTCGTTAATTTCGTCTTCCGTATTTACTTTTTCGAGAATAAATATCAGGAATCAGTGCGTTCATTACTCGCCACCTCGACTTAGTAGATTAACCCTGCAGATAGCAATCTGAGCTTGCCACTAAAGGCCATATATTTAATACTGCAATTGGCTTCGCTTTGTTTCATAATTATACAAACAATTAAAAATAGGTATTGTAATTTACGAGTAAGGCAAAACGTATAATGAATAAATTACCGCTGTTCCTAATTCCCCTTCTTATGTGCCGCTGTTCCAGCTTTGCCCCTTGTACATATGTTATTACTGAATGGTATTCATTTTTAAGTGCCGCTGTTCTAACGTCTCCCCTTGTACATATATCTTCGGTATTTTAAGTGCCGCTGTTCTAACGTCTCCCCTTGTACATATGTCTTTACTAAATGGCATACGGTATTTTTATAGGACCGCTGTTCTATCTTCATCCCTTGTACATATGTATTTACTAGATGACATACGGTATTTTTAAAGGACCCTGTTCTATCTTCACCCCTTGTACATATGTTTTTACTAGATGACATACTGTATTTTATAGGACCGTTGTTCTATCTTCATCCCTTGTACATATGTCTTTACTAAATGACATACGGTATTTTATAGGACCGCTGTTCTATCTTCATCCCTTGTACATATGTCTTTACTAGATGACATACGAAATATTTTATAGGACCGCTGTTCTATCTTCATCCCTTGTACATATGTCTTTACTAGATGACATACGGTATTTTTAAAGGACCGCTGTTCTATCTTCATCCCTTGTACATATGTCTTTACTAGATGACATACGATAATTTTATAGGACCGCTGTTCTATCTTCATCCCTTGTACATATGTATTTACTAGATGACATACGATATTTTATAGGACCGCTGTTCTATCTTCATCCCTTGTACATATGTCTTTACTAGATGACATACGGTATTTTATAGGACCGCTGTTCTATCTTCATCCCTTGTACATATGTCTTTACTAGATGACATACGGTATTTTTAAAGGACCGCTGTTCTATCTTCATCCCTTGTACATATGTCTTTACTAGATGACATACGGTAATTTTATAGGACCGCTGTTCTATCTTCATCCCTTGTACATATGTTTACTAGATGACATACGGTATTTTTAACCGCTGTTCTATCTTCATCCCTTGTACATATGTCTTTACTAGATGACATACGGTAATTTTATAGGACCCTGTTCTATCTTCATCCCTTGTACATATGTCTTTACTAGATGACATACGGTATTTTTAACGGACCCTGTTCTATCTTCATCCCTTGTACATATGTCTTTACTAGATGACATACGGTATTTTTAACGGACCCTGTTCTATCTTCATCCCTTGTACATATGTCTTTACTAGATGACATACGGTATTTTTAACGGACCCTGTTCTATCTTCATCCCTTGTACATATGTCTTTACTAGATGACATACGGTATTTTTAACGGACCCTGTTCTATCTTCATCCCTTGTACATATGTCTTTACTAGATGACATACGGTATTTTTAACGGACCCTGTTCTATCTTCATCCCTTGTACATATGTCTTTACTAGATGACATACGGTATTTTTAACGGACCCTGTTCTATCTTCATCCCTTGTACATATGTCTTTACTAGATGACATACGGTATTTTTAACGGACCCTGTTCTATCTTCATCCCTTGTACATATGTCTTTACTAGATGACATACGGTATTTTTAACGGACCCTGTTCTATCTTCATCCCTTGTACATATGTCTTTACTAGATGACATACGGTATTTTTAACGGACCCTGTTCTATCTTCATCCCTTGTACATATGTCTTTACTAAATGGCATACGGTATTTTTAAGAACCCTGTTCTATCTTCATCCTTGTACATATGTCTTTACTAGATGACATACGGTATTTTTAAAGAACCGCTGTTCTATCTTCATCCCTTGTACATATGTCTTTACTAGATGACATACGGTATTTTTAAAGAACCGCTGTTCTATCTTCATCCCTTGTACATATGTCTTTACTAGATGACATACGGTATTTTTAAAGAACCGCTGTTCTATCTTCATCCCTTGTACATATGTCTTTACTAGATGACATACGGTATTTTTAAAGAACCGCTGTTCTATCTTCATCCCTTGTACATATGTAACATTCGTTGCTATTTGTGAGTACAATTGAATACCTCAATGAGTATTTGCAGGCGTTTGATTATCCACCGAAAGTCCCCCGATTAATAGTGCACTATGTCTTTTTAAATTGCTGCATTTGTACGAACGGTGTACTGTTTGGCATAATATTCAAATATTTGGAAAGTCGTATACAGACATACAATGGAGTCGGCATCTTATGAAATGTGTTATAATTAGCACCCGCAAGCACGTGTTAAGCGTATTTCAACTTGCTGAATGTGATACAGAGAATGTCGGTTTAGCTTTAGGGAGGTTATACTGTACATTAATAAACAGGCCCGTAGCCACACTGAGGCACACAGAGGCAGTTGCCTCAGTAAAATTTCCAAAACCCCAAACAATAATGAAAAATTGCATAATAAATAAAATGCAAAAAATATCCCTTTGTGTACAAAATGTTGACCTCTAGAGAGTTGAAAGGTCAGCACATAATTATACGTCTAAACTCATTAAATCAGAAAATGCAGGGAATCGCTTCTATACCCCAACATTTTAAAGGGGGAACCTGCCCAACATCCCCCTAGATTACCTCGGTTGAAATTTGCCTCTAGCTACGGTACTGATTATACTTGAATGATATCGCGCACATGGGTACTGCTTCAGTCACTTTGTACCAATGAAGACTAGTTAATATTTAATAAAGTAGCAAATAATTATGTACGGGTCAGTGATCTAGTGGTCACACGTTGGACTGCGAGTCTGCGAGTCCACTGCTCGTAGGCCCGATCCCCCGCCTGACCCTAATGATATTATCAAACTTTCAGATGGTACTATAAACGGTGCTATGCATCGAGCTTGTAAAAGAACAAGTGATGATTCTGGGTTTGTATATTGCAATATCCCCCAAAAAATAAAATTAATACTTTAGGTCTGCAGGCGACGCCCCGAGTAACCAAGGGGTCAAAAATAAAATTGATAAATAGTAGTGGACCAATAACCCAGTATTGACATCTTGTAATTGAAATATCGCAAGTCCGGTCCGCTGCACCATTTTCTGAAATGACTAAATTAAATAAACGAGGTCTTATATCGGCGCTTTAAACTGTGATTAAATCGCTCTGACTTCACCATTGCACTAACCGCAAACACTTAAAATTACATAATAATCTCTTTAAAGCGACATACAAGCAAAAATCAAAAACACAATGCATGTTCCCAAGTACAAATGACACTGCTATTACATGTTAATTAATAATTTTAATAATTAATTTGATATCAGTAAACGAGGCCTATGCGATCTCACAATTTGTTTTTATGTGAAAATATGAAATTTCGAAATGGTTCACACAACCCCGATGGGAAATTGGCTTATTACTCTGTCGTACTATTTAACGGAGGTAATCTATTAATACTGGCTTCTAGAAGTCCATTCATTCGGATTACTTCGAACATTATGATTTGCATGTGCAAAGTGGTAGATATATAACGGTAAATATTTACGAAATCTCCTTGTGATCAGTGATAGTACATCTTTATTATTGATGCACGTGCTGTGTCACGCATTAATTTAGAACATGTGTACGTGTATATACATCGGATATGTCAGCAAGTGTCGCATACAATTTTTTTAATTTAGTTGAAATACTATTATGAGATTATGAAATAGATTATGAGTCAACGGAAATTACTTTATATAGAAGTGTTCTATTTTCATCGAATTTAGTTCATACAAATTTAGTTTAACTCGATTGCGAAACAAGTGCTTACAACTTATATTAATCACTCTCGAGACCTCATTCCTGATGGAAACCATCGCTACGAGGGAGAGAGGTGGCAATGTGGAATTAAAATTAAGTGGCTTTCCTAAGGGCACAATAGACGGCTACAGCTGGGCTCGAACTCCGGGCATTTCGCACCTGGAGTGAACGATCTACCACGGCGAAGTTGATGACACTTTAAGGAGGAGTCGCTCACGTGGGCAATCGGTAACGACGTAAGCTAAATGCAAAACAAACACCGTTATTTATATTAGAAATTCTGAAATATAAGATAATTGTATAGCATTCATGTTGATGTATTGCTTTGCGCTTCTGACATATATGATAGAATATATTAATTGAACAGCATAAATAACAACATTTCCACTATTAAGAAATTTGATATAAACGTTTGCTATTATGTTTAGCGGTGTATTTGACTATTTAATATAAATAGATGTATTTGACGGAGTTTATCTAGTTATTGATTATTTGGCAGTTAAATAAACATAACCTTACCCAGTGATTTTAAACGCATATTACACTGAACGATTTTAAAAACGCACCAGAGAATGCTTAAGGCGTCATATGCTTTGGGGGGGGAATGGCATGTTTACCTAAGTGTATAGACATCAGTGTTAAGGTCGCCAAGAGCAATAAGCAGTGTTAGTATGTGCCAAATGTTACGAAATTCCGCATATGACAAATGAACAAAACATGGCACGTTTTTAAAGTCATTCAATGTAATGTCTTAACAACCTGTTCTTAAAGAAGGGGAAACTGCGTACAAAGAAACGTTTATTCGATTACAAAATGAACACAAAAACCGTGACCAGTAGCGCATGCTCTATTCAAATTGGTCCCATAAATATTCTAAATAAAATTATAAGGAATGAACAGATATTGTATTTCACGTCAAAAGCTGCAGACAAGTTAAGAAATGAAAGTAGTATATAAATGTAAGAATCGTGTTAATAATGAAATTAGATTTTTAAAACTTATATTTGTGCATTATCACTGTTAAATATTTAGGTTTGAAATGGTATACATTATTCGCTAGCATACTAGTAGCAACTATGGAAATACACTTTATCTGTAAAAATCGTTATAAAGCACTTCTAATTGACAAGGCATAATGTGTTGTGCGTCACAAGAAATCTTGATATAATATCCATTTCCACAAATGGTTACCATAGAGATGCTGCCATTATTTGCCATTGTCTCGTTTACTCTAGCGGATAAATTGCTTGATGTATAACATGTTACAAGACAGTGTGTACATTCCTGGAATAATACATATACTACTACCAGCAGGCCATGTTGCTTTTTGAAAAGGAATATTATATAACTATCAACATATACTGCATACGAAATCATGTAACACAGACAAGGATTTGCTATGATAGAAAAAAGTGGATTTCTGTAACGTCTTTGCCTTTTATTTCATGAGGAACGTTGTCAATTGCTGCAAGGTGCTTTATCAACACAGTGCCTCCTTTTATTTCATGAGGAATGTTGTCAATTGCTGCAAGGTGCTTATCAACATAGTGTCTCCTCTTATTTCATGAGGAACGTTGTCAATTGCTGCAAGGTGCTTATCAACATAGTGCAGCCTTTTATTTCATGAGGAACGTTGTCAATTGCTGCAAGGTGCTTTATCAACACAGTGCCTCCTTTTATTTCATGAGGAATGTTGTCAATTGCTGCAAGGTGCTTATCAACATAGTGTCTCCTCTTATTTCATGAGGAACGTTGTCAATTGCTGCAAGGTGCTTATCAACATAGTGCAGCCTTTTATTTCATGAGGAACGTTGTCAATTGCTGCAAGGTGCTTATCAACATAGTGCAGCCTTTTATTTCATGAGGAACGTTGTCAATTGCTGCAAGGTGCTTATCAACATAGTGCATCCTTTTATTTCATGAGGAACGTTGTCAATTGCTGCAAGGTGCCTATCAACATAGTGCAGCCTTTTATTTCATGAGGAACGTTGTCAATTGCTGCAAGGTGCTTATCAACATAGTGTCTCCTTTTATTTCATGAGGAACGTTGTCAATTGCTGCAAGGTGCTTATCAACATAGTGTCTCCTTTTATTTCACGAGGAACATTGTCAATTGCTGCAAGGTGCTTATCAACATAGTGCAGCCTTTTATTTCATGAGGAACGTTGTCAATTGCTGCAAGATGCTTATCAACATAGTGTCTCCTTTTATTTCATGAGGAACGTTGTCAATTGCTGAAAGGTGCTTATCAACATAGTGTCTCCTTTTATTTCACGAGGAACGTTGTCAATTGCTGCATCAACATAGTGCCTCCTTTTCAATTATGTTGCAATCCAATGTCATGTTTGGATGCGACACTGTTTGACAATAAGACATGCAATAGAAAAATTCATCGTGAAAATTGAGGACATATTTGTAATGAAATGCATATTCTTGATGGGGCTAAACTATTATAATGTTTGAAACAGAGGTACAAGGACGCCATTACACTGTTTAGTATGTACGTTGTATTTGAGCGTAAATATATGTAGTGTTATGAATTTTACATTAGTATTATCAACCGGATGTCTACACCTCATCCGAATAGCATCTAACATGGCTACATGGCATCAATCTCTCTCACGGTTTCGCCGCAGTGCTCGGTTTACACATTCGAAACATATATGTATATATGTGTGAATATTAACAGTGAATAAATGAAAACAAAAGCTGCAAGCACTATAGTGACTAATCACGTCGACTATACCGATATTTAAATACATCATACCAGCTAGTATTAATGCGATACATAATCTATAAACATTACAATCCAGTTAACTTTACCAACGCTACATAGTGGACATAATAGAATGCGCATACTACGTGTAAGTATTTTAGGGTTTGATTTGCTAGACGTAAATCAAAGGGTTACATACATTAGACATATAGACGGATATATAGTGCAAACAACAATACACATTTTACACCACATACTTGAATTGATAATATTTTATTGCTCTATATACATGTATATAACAATAACAATCGTTGTACAAATAGAAATGTAGCAAGTGGTTTGGGCCACAAGTTCTAACAACATTAGACTGATACTGATATTCATGGAAATAATTTTCATAA
Source organism: Archivesica marissinica (assembly GCA_014843695.1). Lineage (NCBI taxonomy): Eukaryota > Metazoa > Mollusca > Bivalvia > Venerida > Vesicomyidae > Archivesica > Archivesica marissinica. The sequence continues at coordinate 58,301,675 of CM026401.1, forward strand.
GCAAAGTATTTATATCGTAGCCGATCTACTATAATAATCGCGTCAAGTGTAATCTGTTCATTTACAACACGAATCATAATATAGTCAAGAAATATGTACTATTATTGATATCTAACATGGATAACCCTCATATCTGGTCCGACATGTTCCATCTGCTTATTCAGTTATTGTTACAGTAACGTATTTCTATTGACCGCATGTAAATTTAGTCATCAAGTCAATACTACAGAGTGAAGAGTGTAATCCCTGACAAGTGTCCATGACAACTGAAGCGATAGAAGAAGAAATGACTAAGCCAAAATCGAAGATTCCAGTGCGGAGACCACTTTCAGAAGATAGAAGTACATATTCGGTGAGGAAAACCACTCAATCAGAATTATACAAAGCATCAAGCGATTTGTCAAACACTATTAATATACTAGATGATAACGATGATAGCAATTATATTCATTCAGTGGATGTGGCAGAAGCCAACGCCCCGGTTAGAAGCTTCATTCTAACGATACAGGATAGCAAAGGAGAATTTGTGAAACAGAAAAAGAGTTATAAATTAATCTATGATAAAGATAATGATGGTGGAGATGAGTATAGAATTGAGAAGGAGAGTATACTAACGGACTTCATTGATAACAGTGGAAATGAAACGCAAGAAGACTTAACGGATGTGGTACTTAGCGTTTCGCGTAACGCAACATTTGATAATACAGGGAATGTACAAGCACAGGAGAGTATACAGACAGAATGGCTGCAGACATCGAATACAATTAGTCCTAGTTTGAATCTTCAGCCAGATGTGTTTAGTCAAAAGTCAAAATCTGCGATTACTGAGAGCACATCTCTACCTGTGTTCGACGACACTAGTACTGTGTCTCAAATACCTGCAGGAGATACATATATCTTGGACAATGCTACATCTATGAACACTCTAAGCCCTATATCCGGACATACGATCAGACTTCTGACACCTCAAGATAGAAATGAGACAAATATACTGTTCAAACCAATATATCGTAGAAATATTGCAACCGTTAAGAGGACAGTACAAGTACCAACATCTGTACAAAAGGAGTTGAGTGTAAACAGCATGACAAGCGACACACAGTTTAATGTTAACTCCAGCTCTGAATCAACGGAAAGAACAAGCAATAGCCTGCCATCGGCAAATTTTAAAGCAAACCTATTCAATAGAGTGCGTAGAATTTCAACTCCTAGACACACACCAAAGTTCTCACCTACTGTAGACGCTACTAGAAAAGCGAAGGTGTTGGGCAATGCAACACCCGTAGATGAAATGAGAAAGGACTACACTACCAAAGAAACCACAAAGACAACTCTGAAATGTGAACTAGGAGAAGAAACATTTATTAAAGACTCTTCAATCAAACGATTTGAACGTGTTACATCATCAGAGAGTGTCAGAAGTCATTATGATAAAAAACTGAAACAAGGTCAAGATCATCAGGGATTGAAATTGACAGGACATATTAATGACGGATACGAAAGTGGGAATGTGAATACAGAAATGTTTGCACTTAAAGCAAAACGTCACAGACGGACTTTGGAAACTTCACATAACGGAACGTTAAGTGGGAAGGAAGCAATTCTAAGAAATCTTAATCAACAAAGCTCCCAATATAGAACATTAGTTACTTCAGGTTTAACGACAAACAGTGCCATATTGAACAAACCAGTATTAAAACAATCAATGAAATCTAAACATATACAGTCTCAGGGTAAATCATTGCTCAGTGAAAACTCATTGAACAGTTCAATAAACGATATGTATACGGAGGAGGACGAGACATCTAAATTACGACAGGCTCAGTTTATTACACAGGATCTGAAAATAGTTAAGACAAAGTTGAAAGATAGTTGTTTTGTTGCGCAACATTTAGATTCAAAGATAAAACAACATATGCAAAAGAAATCAGTGCTCAGTAATCTAAACAAGAACAAGACACTCACGGGCAATACGAGTTTGGAGAATCTCCCAACGTCTCAATGTACTCCAGTAGTTGATCACCCCAATTTGCATAAACAAATACGAACGATTAATTTGGATAAGCAATCATTAACAACAAAGCAGACAGAGTGTAGCAATGACCGGCGAAATCCTATGCTTAAAATGCATACATTAAATAACGTTGTTAGTCCGAATCTGCAATCAGAATCTAAAGCTAGACCGGAATCAACCAGGACACATACTACCTGGCGTCTTCAGCCGAAAATCCACCGGTTTAATTCTGATAAAGTAAAGCAGCATAGAAGATATTTGAATAGCCATGCCACAAATGAACAACCAAACCAAAGGAATAATGTAGCCACGTGGTTGCTTCATTCTGCTAGAGGTGCTACTGTTAGAAACAATAGACAGGTCCACTTTTTCCCAAATAGAATTATGCCCCCAAAGAGCAGGCGTAAATCGACACAGAGACTGAAATCAATGCATGAGAACACAAATAATATACGACGAAAGGAAAGTAACAGCAGTTTGAAAACACAAGAGACAAAGGAGAATATTATCAATGCAGGAAAGTATATGCCGATTGGGAAGACGTCGATAAAGCGGAAACACAGGCGCTTCAGACCGAGACTTTATACGCAACTTGGAAAGGTGAAAGGTTATGAGGTATGTACGAAATGAATTTACTCGACGGAATATTCTATAAACTCTTTCTCAAATCTGATTTGTTTATAATTTACACAATGACAATCTGATGAGATCAAATGTACCAATGTATTATACATTTGAAAATGGCAAAGTTACTCGGAAGAATACCACTAATGTGGGTTTGTCATTTTAAACGTCTTTATGAGTCCCAGACAATAACAGAATATATCATTACAGTCTGCATCCGTTATGTCAAAGTCGGTTATGTCGAATTATCCTGTTATCTCAAAGTCGGATCAAAGTCCCGTTTCAGACACTATCATTTTACATATAATAACTGGCTCCGTTTATATCGAATTTCGTTACGTCAAACTTCGTCTATGTCGAAGTATTTTGTTCGGTCCGACGGAATTCGACATAACGGATGTAGACTGTATATTATTGTTTTAATAGTTTAGCATTTAGTACAACATAATGCAATACTCCACACAAATATTTCATTTATAAGATCAGATTAAACAAATATAGTATTTACACAAATATTAACTCAGTCAGACATGCATACTTGTTTGGCATGCCCTCATGGTCACAAGACTACATACTATTATGTACGCCTCCGTGGTCGAGTGGTTAAGGTCGCTGGCTTGTATACCACTGTAACCTATCATCACTGATGGGCACGGGTTCGAGCCCTGCTCAGGCCGTGTCTCATTTATATGAAAAAGTTGGCAGTTTCTTACGGAGGTTGGTGCACCCAAGTACTGGTTAACCGCTGGAGCCTGCCCAGGAAAGGTGTTGTTAGGTAAACTGCCCGCCGGCGATATAACCCGAAATGGTGCTGATGCAGGCGTAAAACCCGAAATATAACATAATATAACATAACATAATATTATGATGATAATCCAAAGAGATATTTATGATACGTGATGATATGATGATATGTATTAGTAAGTGTATTCATATTAGGATATAATTCATCATAGAATGGCATTACACCATTGCCTTGCTTGCGTATATATTAAACTTCACGAAAACAAAATCAATCTGTCCGATCTGGTATAAATAGTGTGGTATATAAATTTTCACACATAACGCTCGTCCACATGGCTCGCCAGGCCAGGGTAAATAAGCTAAATCAGCATCATCTTCACACATAACGCTCGTCCACATGGCTCGCCAGGCCAGGGTAAATAAGCTAAATCATCATCATCTTCACACATAACGCTCGTCCACATGGCTCGCCAGGCCAGGGTAAATAAGCTAAATCATCATCATCTTCACACATAACGCTCGTCCACATGGCTCGCCAGGCCAGGGTAAATAAGCTAAATCATCATCATCTTCACACATAACGCTCGTCCACATGGCTCGCCAGGCCAGGGTAAATAAGCTAAATCATCATCATCTTCACACATAACGCTCGTCCACATGGCTCGCCAGGCCAGGGTAAATAAGCTAAATCATCATCATCTTCACACATAACGCTCGTCCACATGGCTCGCCAGGCCAGGGTAAATAAGCTAAATCATCATCATCTTCACACATAACGCTCGTCCACATGGCTCGCCAGGCCAGGGTAAATAAGCTAAATCATCATCATCTTCACACATAACGCTCGTCCACATGGCTCGCCAGGCCAGGGTAAATAAGCTAAATCATCATCATCTTCACACATAACGCTCGTCCACATGGCTCGCCAGGCCAGGGTAAATAAGCTAAATCATCATCATCTTCACACATAACGCTCGTCCACATGGCTCGCCAGGCCAGGGTAAATAAGCTAAATCATCATCATCTTCACACATAACGCTCGTCCACATGGCTCGCCAGGCCAGGGTAAATAAGCTAAATCATCATCATCTTCACACATAACGCTCGTCCACATGGCTCGCCAGGCCAGGGTAAATAAGCTAAACATCATCATCTTCACACATAACGCTCGCCACATGGCTCGCCAGGCGGGTAAATAACTAAATCATCATCATCTTCACACAATTTTGTCGTGCACTATGTACCAGGATAGACAATACTGGGTAGCATAAATATACCACCGATTATCTATTTATAGACAATACTGGGTAGCATAAATATAACACTGCTTATCTATTTATAGACAATACTGGATAGCATAAATATACCACTGCTTATCTATTTATAGACAATACTGGATAGCATAAATATAACACTGCTTATCTATTTATAGACAATACTGGATAGCATAAATATACCACTGATTATCTATTTATAGACAATACTGGGTAGCATAAATATACCACTGATTATCTATTTATAGACAATACTGGGTAGCATAAATATACCACTGATTATCTATTTATAGATAATCACGGGGAAAATAAAATATACAACTATTTATCTATTTATAGAACACTTTACATATCTAGCGCTTCAAATCGGATAGAGGAATATATTTCCAATCTCAGGGATTCCTTAAACGGATGTCATTATAAGCATTGCTATAATGTAACTTTAAAACATATACAAATGGTATTTGCCTAAAGCTGATAGTATGTGTTCATGTACTGCTAAATTAAATATGTTCGATTACTATTGATTATTGTCAGTTATAATTCTTACATTTAAGAGTTGTTGCCTCCTAAATATGTGCGGATACACACCAAACTTGCAAACGGATAATAATTGCATACAAAATAATAGGCTGTCCGATTAGCGAAGTGGTTAGCACGCTCGCTTCTCACCAATGTGAGATGGTACGGTGGTCGCCAGATCGGACAGGTATGTTTTCTCCGGATACTCCGGTTTCTTCCCACACGAATGTCCACATTTACGCTTTCATCCGCGCCAACGAGAGTGATTAATATATGTTGTTAAAACTTGCTTCGCAATCATTGTAAAATAAATAAAGTTTAAACATACAAAATAATTTATCTAACAGCTTATTTACATTACTCTACTCTTCTCAAGTAAAGGTACAGTCTACATCCGCTATGTCGAATTCCGTCATACCGAACAAAATACTTCGACATAACCGAAGTTTCACTTAACGAAATTCGATATAAACATATCCAGTTATATGTAAAATGATAGTATCTGAAACGGGACTTTGATCCGACTAACCGGAGAATTCGACATAACCGACTTTGACATAACGGATGTAGATGTAGACTGTACAATTTAGTACATGTTGATTGACCTCTGACAAAATAGCACTTCGAGCCCCGCTGGAGCCGTTATCAGTGTGCCCTTAGGCAAGGCATTTAAATGCCACATTGCCTCTTCTCTCTCCTTCATGGTGATGTATTCCATCAGGAATGAGGTCTCGAGAGTGATTAATACTAAGTTGAAAGAACTTGTTTCGCAATCGAGCTAAATTAAATTTGTATAAACTAAACTAAAAAATAACATTAATAACAGTGGCTGTTCGCTTGCAATGAACCCGGAGTTTTTGTTGATATATTCAAACCGGAAGTTGATATGTTTTGGAACAAACACAGGTGCTTTGTCATTCGATATTAAGTCTCATGTTTGTACTGTTTTCATTTTAACTGGGTGTATGTTCGAGTGTATGAATGTACTGTAATTGAGCGACAGAATGTATTACACGTCTTAACGATACGTTTAGAATTTGAGTTTTATAAAACACCTTCGATTTAAAGTCCAATCTGATGAAACACTGTTAATTTTATTAGGGTCAGACGGGGGATCGAACCTGCGATCCTTGTATTACTAGTCTAACGTGGTAACCATTAATAGTAGGGTCATAATAGGGATCGAACGCATACTCCCTGGATTGGCAGTCTAACGTGTTAAGCAATAGACAACTAACCCATCTATAACTAATCGATTTGATTTGACCTGTTTAATACCGTGCAATGCGAGCGTGCTTCTTCGCAATAGATATTTTCCAATATCTTACCTTATATTCCACGTAGCATCATATATACAGATACACACATATCAATTATGTATTGGCAATTATATACGTACGAACTATAAAACAGGTGTTTCATATTATGTTCAATATGCCGCGCACGTAAAATAACCAGAGGAGACTCTGGAATGGGTATCTGTCTGTATCATTGCACTATCCTCCAAAAATCTAAAATAACTAATCTCTTCAGGTGGCGTCGCTCATATGGGCAACCGGTAGCGACGATAAATAAACGTAAAACACACATATTCAATATGACAGCTTCCGCCATCAGCGTCGTTGCTTATTAGCTGAGATATCGGCGTATAGTGGGAATCGATAGTCCACACAATTGCCAACAATAGCATTAACCCAGTGACATGATACACCATAAAACCGGTAATTGAAATCCTCACTGACACTATGTCTGAGAAATGGACCAATCTTAGTCCTGGTATTGCTGATAACTACACTAACTAAGTTAGTAAGTAATTGTTTATTATAATGACGTGTATATGTAATATAGAACAAGTACATAAATAACATGAAAAAATAGCACCCGACCCAGTGGGTCTATAAATCAACCTTAAATATAATAAAAATGCAAAATTGTGAAGTTATAACATTCTAACTTTCAAACGTTTAATGGCATGTATGAATATCATATACTACTCAATGTACAATGTATATAGTATACATTAATGGCTTTGTGTACATATTATGACTACCTGTCATTTAAAAACAAAACAAAATTACGATACACAGAAATACACAAACAATTTATAAACAATATACAATAGATAGTATTCTAATATGACTCAGCATTTTGTCTGTATACTAGGGACTATGGAGCAGACTATGCTAAATCCAAGTTGCATAGATTATACAGTTTTCTTATTCCCAGAGCGAGTCAAGAATTCCTCAACGTGTGAATGAGTGGGTGGCATTTTGTGAGGATAATATAATATATAAAATATTTGTTCCCGAATATTCGAATACTGGAATAGTATTCGGATATTCGGACATTCCGGCGAATATTCGAATATTTGTTGCATTCCCTACTGTATATACAAATATGGAATTTGCCGTGTTTAAATCTGCAATAAGCCATAGTTTAGCGCGTCAAACGTGACGTTATTTTACTAGTATTGTTTGGTAATTTTGTGACGTCATTTACGCTTTCTAAAAAATAACACCAACTATTTCTGCGCTTTTTCTAAACTCAATAGCACCACTTCCAATTACAGACTGATATGCAGGAGGCGTCGCTCATATGGGCAACCGGTAGCGACGATAAATGAACAAACACACACTTTTGTAATTAATTTTGAAGAAAAAATGGTACCATGACAGAGTATTTAATTATTTAAATTCAGTATGTTTGTTATTTCGCTCTTTGTTATTATACCTAATAAGCATTTGACCATTAGAGCGAGTCGCTTCCAAACAGAATAACATAAGTATACCATACGACCCGTGGCTGTTCCCTGTAAATTAATTAGTTTACAGTTAGTCTCTAGACATTTAAAATGATTGGTTTCTGTTTGTTATTATTCATACATGTATAAATATAGGTATTACCATTCAATGAGACGGACGACCAAAGCTGGGGGAATGTTAGGTTCCTGTTACCAACGTTCTACTTAGTTTAAACTTTATTGATTGTTCTTCTTTTGTACAAAGGGCATATATGCATCGAAATTATATAAACACACAGGTTGCAGAAGATAACAAAGGATTGGAAAACAAGATAAATACAATCTTATATAAATTCCTCTCCTAGATGGAGCATTTAACAAGTTGGTGTAGTCCGGTTTAAGTAATGTAAGCGGTTGTTCTTTGTATGTTCACGGATTAAATTGCTCGTTAAAGTTTAATTGTATGATATATGGTTCTCGAATAACGATAGGTTATGCTTGCAATGAATGACCCCTCCCTCCCCCACCCGCCCCCCCCCCAAAACCCAATAAATTCAAAACATCAATATCAGAAATAATTATGTACTCACACTTGGCATCGGTAGGGAAAGGTGAGCGGGTAGCTGCGCATCCACCATCCACGTTCTACTTGTAACGTTCTACAACGTCCATCGAACACTTGAAGTTATGTTCGAAATGCCCACATGTATGCATTTTAGTTTAGTTTAGTTTAATCCTCTTCACCCCTGTTGGGGTATAGGGCCTTCACTACAGCTCTCAATCTGATCGGTCGGTTGCCGCTAGCTTGGCTTGCCTCCATGTCATCTTTATGCGGCGCATCTCATGGTCCCGAGTCCTTATCCATGTGTTTACTGATCAATCTGTATGCGTGTTCAGGTACTATTTTCTAACATGGCTCGGCATTGTGTCGGTATACACACAAGGAATTGATCGTGTTTAATTCTTTAATAAATAATTGTTTAGATCGTGACGTCAGACATGGCGTCATTACACTAGTAGTTTGTGGTGTTGTGACGTCATTTACGCACTCTAAAATTAACACCAACTATTTATGTTGCCATTGTTAGATTATTTGTTATGCTAGAATCGAAATAAGATGTGTCCGATTAGCGCAGTGGTTAGCGTGCTCGCTTTCTCACCAATGCAACCGGGTTCAATCCTCGGACCGGGAATTATGTGAGATGGTACGGTAGTCGCCACATATACGCTTTCATCCGCGCCATCGAGAGTGATTAATATAAGGTGTGAGAACTTGCTTCGCAATCGGTGTAAAATAAATCAAGTTTAATGTTCCTGACTTCTTAGTATGCATGTCAGTTGCATATCATTAGTGAAGACATTCATACAGAAATAGATACAAACAGTGCATATACGTTCATTGAAGGAAATGCAATAGATATAAATAAATTAGTTTCCGTGCAATTATTATTCGTAAATTACATCTGTTTATGAACATTTATTTACAAAGTTATTAATAACCGTGTAAATGGTGGTTTTGTCTTAAATATAATAACATTTTCTAACGACACAATTCTAATAAAATTCCATGAAACATTTCAAGAGTTTTCAGGTACATTTAAGAAAATCGGTGTAAAATAAATAAAGTTTAAAAAAATAAGATTTGTATATGCATCATTTCTTGGCGAATAAAACATGGTTTACACATAAAACATGGTTTACACATAGGACATGGTTTACACATAAAACATGGTTTACACATAAAACATGGTTTACACATAAAACATGGTTTACACATAAAACATGGTTTACACATAAAACATGGTTTACACATAAAACATGGTTTACACATAAAACATGGTTTACAGTTCTAACGCATAGGATTTACAACTCAGGCCCTAAGGCCTAAGTGGCTAGTTAATTCCCTCACTCTGAAATGCAATACACATATTATTTCTGAAGTATACATGATACATGCAGCATGGTTTAATGTATCGACGTTCATGGTTTGTTTGTGCGTAAGCGAACATAAATTACATTAGTTTATACAAATTTATTTTAGCTCGATTGCGAAACAAGTTATTTCAACTTATATAAATCACTCTCGATACCTCATTCCTGATGGAATCCATCGCCACGAGGGAGAGAGCAGAGGCAACGTGGAAGTTAAATGCCTTGCCTAATTAATAAATTACATTCGCATTATCTAATTCTCAAATTAACTAATATTATATTGCATTCATATTATCTATGGCCCATCATGGAACAAAGTGAGTATACGACTGTTGTACAAGAGAACATTACAAGGAGATAAGGGGAATTCGTCATCAACATACATAAGCATACATCCAATACAAATAATTTAACTCAGACGAAACCAATATCAAAGGAAGAACAATCTGATAGTATTGTCTGTGTGGCCTTACGCCTGGATACCAAAAACAATATCAACACAGAGTCAATCAATTAATCTGACTTGTCATACATTATTGATACCCCAGATAACACAACGCTCCTCTAACCTGGTAAGTCAGGTAGATTAAAACACGGACAAGCGATCTCATAAAAGGGACATGTGCTTGCTTCTGGGAATAAACTTAGCCAATACACGATTGTTATCCTTAACTCTATGTTCATTATTTACCATAGACAACCGTGTTTACAATCTCTGTGAAGTGGGTGTAGTTAATTATGAAAGTTACTTTCGATGGCTGCAGCCATATCGTTATTCTTTGGAATCTATGTTCTGTTTAAGTTTTTGTTGTCATTTTTGTCAGTGAGATGTGTGCGAGTGAATATTTAATAGCTATTCTAGGAATTTCCACATGCATGAGAAACAATATGTGATATTATCAAGGAGCGATACAGGTTACAGCGATATTTGTAAATTAATCACTCGTTTACAAATTCAATAGCAGGACTAAATTCATACGTGCTTATAGCAACACGTTTTTAAAAATGCATAATTCATATCTGTGATATGCATGGAAGCATAGTCGAGAGACTTGCTTATTCTTCCTAGACACTAACTTATAGTCCACCAATACCTGGCACAATCACACAACACCTATGCTGAATCCAAAGTGTTCATTCTATGTGATACGCAGCCGTTCTTATTTCTAATTTAGAAACTGCTTGGATCTCGTCCATGCTTGATTGCGGATGAAATGAAATATTAATAAGCTACTCAGTTTCATTTCAAAGCGTTGTGGAATTCCTATAAAATGCAAATTGTTCTTGTCGGTTTAGCAAATCGGATTAAATGTTTTGTTGGGGAATATTGGCGGCAAAACTTTATTATTAATTACGTTTTATTTGTTTAATCAAGCAATTGTTAACATTAGATTGTGGAATAATTCATCATAGCATGGACAGTTATTTAGTGCAACATAATATGTGTATGTAAATATTAGCTTATTTCTGCTTAATTCTACGAGATTTGATCACGCAACGAAGATCGGTAATTAAAGAACATTACAAGGAGATAAGGGGAATTCGTCATCAACATGCATAAGCATACATCCAATACAAATAATTTAACTCAGACGAAATCAATATCAAAGGAAGAACAATCTGATAGTCCTAAAACTGTTATACTGTCGGATGATATCGAAAATAATGAACGAGACGAAAAGGACTTTGAAAAGATTGAAGATGGTGAGGAGACAAATACAAAAGCTAGCAATGGACATAACGATCAAGGCGAATTAACTAAAGACATGCATAAAAAGAAGCAAACAGTAGACCGAAATAGAAGGCAGGGAAATGCGCCAATCAGTAATCCGTCAAAGAATAATAATAGCTCGAGTAACAGGAGCAACTTTGCTAACATTAGGACAAAGAGTACAAGAGATTTATCACAGAAAAATAATGGCAAATCTGACGGAATGTATTCAATAGCGTCAGTACCGGCCAGCAAGTTAAAAAATTCAAAAGGAACTATCAAAACCGGCAAAGCAGCTGTATCTAAGCAAGGTAAGGCAGATGAAGCCGAAGAAGAGTTTCAGATAGATGGATTCCAATACAACGATGAAGATGGCAGATACGATATGATCAATGAAGTTGATGAATGGACGGAAAGTGAAGACGTAAGTTGTCTGATAATGTTACGGATTTTGTATGAAAATGAAATGTCATCAATATTTCTCCATCAAGGGTGTGATGCTGTGATGGTCACTTACTATTAGTATGCGCTAGGTGAGAAATAATCTTTGTAATTGTGGTTGTGCGGAATTGGAAGACAGGTCAGAATTGCAATGACTGAAATATGCCTAAATAATTCGTAATATGCAATAAGAATAGCATAGATGTATATGAAGCATGCTGCGGTATTAATTTGAAGCTTATTTAGGTCTATGGAATTATCGATTCTTTATTTGATACAAATTTATTTTAGCTCGATTGCTAAGCAAGTTATTTCAACTTATATTAATCACTCTCGAGACCTCATTCCTGATGGAATCCATCGCCACGAGAGAGAGAAGAGGCAACGTGGAATTTAAATGCCTTGCCTAACGGCACACTCGTAACGGCTCCAGCGGGGCTCGAACTCCGGACCCTTCGCACCTGAAGCGAACGCGCATCCATCTCGATTCTTTGAGAAATACATATTCAGAGTTCTTCAATTCGATTATAATTCGATGATCTCCTCAGGTTCACCGTGTGTGATACCTGTATGTAAATCGACGTTACACTTCCATAATTTATAAATGACCTCACAAGCTGTTCCAAATACATGTAGCTTTTTCTGCTAATGCACTAAAGTAAGTAAATATATATGTAATATATGTTATATATCTGCATTCTCATTCCAGTCACGTTAGATTTGGACAAATAATTTATTTTTCAGGAAGAGTGTAGATTGTATTTTTAAGTTTTTGACATTCATACTGATTATATTTATTAACTGCTGCTAGGCCCGTGGTTATAAAACTGTTAAACTGTTCTCAGATCTCAAAACTCGAGCTCGATTGAATTGATTGGTTGAGCCTGAAATTAACACCCAGCTGAAGCAATTAGAAGATTGAGACTGAGTTTGAGATTGGAGAAATGATATATAACTTCGGTCTTATGGTTAACACGTTGGACATGCTGGTGTATGCCACGCCCTTCTAAACATAGCTACAATGACGTAATCTAGTTGTTCGGATACGCCTTTAAACCGAAGTATCGCGTCGATGCTTTACATCTTGCACGCAAATGAGCAAGATGGACCTCCTCAGTGGTCGATTGGTTATGGGCGCTGACTGGTGTACCACTGTAATAGCATCACCTAGTGACATGTTGAATTTACATCGACAGAATAAACATTTTGCATCTGTTTTATCATTGTCAATTTGTCCCAGCGCAAGCGACTTATAACCTAATATTAAAATCAGTCGACAATGTACAAGTAGGACAAGACACATGTAGTGCCCGATGCAATGTATGACAAAAACAGTGTCGAATAGGACGTTTTATAACAATTATGTGAATAATTACATTATATTATGACGAAAACCATGTAGAATACGACGGTTTATAATAATTATGTAAATAATTACATTATATTATGACGAAAACCATGTAGAATACGACGGTTTATAACAATTATGTAAATAATTACATTATATTATGACGAAAACGGTGTCGAATACGACGTTTTATAATAATTATGTGAATAATTACATTTTATTATGACGAAAACGGTGTAGAATACGACGGTTTATAACAATTATGTGAATAATTACATTATATTATGACGAAAACGGTGTCGAATTCGACGCTTTATAACAATTATATGAATAATTACATATATATATAATTAACATATTAATAACAAGTATGTGAATAATTACTTGATATGCATTCTGTTCTGTTATTCTTGTTATGATTCGTTTTATTATTCTTTGAAATGTGTGTGTGATTGTGCAGTACAAACGCTTTCATTATTCATATGTTTGGTATCGCCGTTCGGTAGATGTTTTCTGTCATTATTCAAATGGCGCCGACAGTGCGTGAATGACAAGATATGAATCTCTATATCTGATGATTGAGATTATTTATCCTCGCCTCCGGCGAACCATGTGGGCGAGCGAATAGTTCTGGGTATGTACGGGTCTGGTATATCCTAGTATACGGGCGTGTACGGTGTAGTATTTGGTGACACCCTGTATACGGATCCGTACATTTCCGAATACTGGAATTTACAGTTTCTGATTATTAGATTATTAAAGAAATGAAATAAGAGCACGATAACCGCCTCCGTGGTGGAGTTGCTACGGTCGCTGACTTGTATACCACTGTAACCGATCGTCTCTGATGGTCACGGGTTCGAGCCCTGCTCAGACCGTGTCTCAATTATATGAAAAAGTTAACCGTTTTCTTACGGAGGTTAGTGCACCAGGTACTGGTTAATCAGGAAAGGTGTTATTAAGTAAGCTGTCCGTCTCTGAAATGGGAAACCGGAAACCGGTAGCGACGTTAAATAAACTTAATTATTTTTAAAAAACCGGTTCTATGTGCATATTTCAGAATATGTAGCTCCACATACAGAAACAATCTATCGAGCGGCTTATTTTGATTGGCTGGTTTATTAATAGCTTTTTTATTTGTATTTAATACAGAAAGCACCCGAAAACGATCAAGTGAGTCACGCAATGGTTGTCCGTTAGTACAACCTAATTTTCGTATTGCATGCCTTTTCGATTTCTCATAATTATGATTATATAATGTTTATATTATACACATTTAGTAGTTGCACTTTTTGGTTTCTGATATATATATATATATATATATATATATAGACCATTTTCGTTCAAGCATGTATATTACAGGATAATTGAACAATAATAAATTACCATGTGTTCGCTGTTTCACTGTCCGCCTCCATGGTCGAGTTGTTAATGTCGCTGACTAGTATACCACTGTAACATATCATCACTGATGGTCACGGGTTCGAGCCCCGCTCAGACAGTGTTTCTGCATATGAAAAAATAGCAGTTTCGTACGGAGGTTGGTGCACCAAGTAATGGTTAACCGATGGAGCCTGCCCAGGAAGATGTTGTTATGTAAACGGCATGTCGCTCAAATGGGCAACCGGTAGCGACGCTAAATAAACTTAAATAAACAAAACCAAAGTGGTTTGACTAAATTTGAGCGTATATGTGTTGAGGCCTCTAAAACGAAATTAGTAGGTGTGTTTGTTGAACGTTTTTAATTAAATGTGAGCTTATATGTTGAAAGGCCTCTAACAATAAATTAGTATGTGCGTTTGTTGACCTAATACAAGCATTTGACACTAGGTCATATCGGAGTCAGATTTATAAGGAGAATAATGGGTCAATACTTTTAGTTTGCGTTGTTCTAAATGATTTATAATCATGAATACTTTTCCCAAAGCAATTAAGTACAACATGACAAATTGCTCGAGGACGCATACAACTACTAAATAATACATATACGTTTATATTATGGTTTTTCTATTACGTCCCTTGATGGATAAAGTCAGAGTTATCCCTAAATGTATATTGGTCCTTTTAGTTGGAATCCTTTGTTTTTACTGTTGTCGTCTAAACAGATGTTGCGTTAGGATAAATGCAATTTTATCAAAATCGTGTTAATTAATTGAACTAATTTTTACAGTAAGGTATCCATTGGACAATACTCTTAAAGGATATCTGTCGAGATTTAATAATTTCATAATTATAAGACGAGAATACGGATGAGAATGGAAAACATGTAGTGCAATGGAAACAACGATAAAAACAGAGGAGACCAATTAAGAGGACCAATATACTATTAGGAGTATTCAGGGGCAGTAAATTGACTAATGTTTCTCATTAGATATAGATCAATGAAATATTACACTCTACTCGGTTGTCTCTCCATGCCAACACAGAATCACCCGGATATGAACAGAACAGGATAGAACAACATTCTATAACCAGACCTGCACATATGTATGCATACTTAATTTAAAGTTCAATTATGTTTACTGAAGCATGTTTGTTATATACGGATCCCCAGAGATTAAAAAACATGCATTCAGTCGATTTAATATTCACGAATGATGAGGTTGTTGACTTTGCACACAGTGATATATTAAATATTAATTTGATCTCCATGTAAACGAAAGTATACATCTTAATTAAGCATCTGCTTGTTTACCAACACAATCTATTATATGTTTTGCTTAAGCTACCGAATGCGTACGCTTGACTGGCGTATGTGATGGGATTGCCCTTTTGTATTATCACTAGAACAGCAATGGCGTTGCTAGGTGACGCATTGCCCTTTTGTATTATCACTAGAACAGCAATGTGGTTGCTAGGTGACGCATTGCCCTTGTGTAGTATATTATCACTAGAACAGCAATGTGGTTGCTAGGTGACGCATTTCCCTTGTGCAGTATCACTAGAACAGAAATTTCGTTGCTAGGTGACGCATTGCCCTTTTCTAGTATCACTAGAACCGCAATGTCGTTGCTAGGTGACGCATTGCCCTTGTGTATTATCACTAGAACAGCAATGTCGTTGCTAGGTGACGCATTGCCCTTGTGTATTATATTATCACTAGAACAGCAATGTCGTTTCTAGGTGACGCATTGCCCTTGTGTATTATCACTAGAACCGCAATGTCGTTGCTAGGTGTCGCATTGCCCTTGTGTAGTATCATTAGAACAGCAATGCCGTTGCTAGGTGACGCAGCTGTAGCGTTATAAATATATCATTATGCCCTGTTTTTGGACGTTCACAGACAGACCTGTAGTCTAGTGGTAACACGATGGACTGGTAATCCAGGGATCGCAGGTTCGATCCCCCGTCTGACCCTAATAAAATTAACATTATTTCAGATGGGACTTTAAACTGAGGTCTCGTGTCGGTGCTGTACACCGTGCACGTCACAGAACCAGAGGAGACTCTGGAGTGGGTCTATGTCTGTATCATTGCACTATCCTCCAAAAATCGTTAAATGACTAATCTCTTCAGGAGGCGTCGCTCATATGGGCAACCGGTAGCGACGATAAATAAACGCAAAACACAAACACGAAATAATCCTAACCCTTTAGTAAGCATGTGTGACTACCTCGTTATCATGTGTATGTTATGAATGTTTTATGTTTCGCTGTGTAATTACTTTGACTAGCGTGACAAATAGCGTGTCTTCTGATCAGAATGACTACCTTATCTTTCAATATTAACCCAAGAAGCCAAACCGTGATTGAAGTCATTTAAAATTAATTAATTCTAATAATCTAGTAGTAACAGACGGATCTGTAGTCCAGTGGTAACATGCTGGATTGGTAATCCAGGGATCGCAGGTTCCATCCCCATATGGGACTTTAAACCGAGATGTCGTGTCGGTGCTTTACACCGTGCACGTAAAAGAACCAGAGGAGATTCTGGAATGGGTCTCTGTCTGTATCATTGCACTATCCTCCAAAAATATAAAGTGACTAATCTCTTCAGGAGGCGTCGCCCATATGGGCAACCGGTAGCGACGATAAATAAACGTAAAACATTATTAACATGTATATACAACATTATAGTTCTTTATTATAGCAATTCATTCACTAGCATGCATGTTATATCATTTTCATATGTTCAAGTAAATTCATAGTTTTAGTTCTATGACACACAGCAGGCCCGTAGCCACGCTGGGGTAAATGAGGAACTCGCCTCGATTAGACTTTGGCAAGAAACTATAGGCATATAGGCACACTGATAGAATGCACAGAACATCATACACAACAATAATTGAGGGGGGGGTCGTCTCGGTTATTTTCATAGTCTGGCTACGGCACTGCACAGTGAGAAGAACAGGCTATTGGTGGTAGTATAAACGTTAATAAAGATACACGTGTACAGTAAAACCACTATAATAAGACCACCCATGGGACTTCCAAAAAGTGGTCTTATTAGCGGGGTGGTCTCTTTATCGAGTTTGGTCAAGAAGACCAAATTATGATCATTTTACTACATGTACAATGTACTTTCACACATGATAATTTCTTGGTTTTTGTCCTTTGATTTTTCTGTTTTGATTACAGCAGAGTTGGTTGTTTCTATGGTTTAGGATTGTACTTCTGAAATCCATTCATATACAACTGTATATCACAATTAATTAATAATAAAATAAAGTACAATGTAAATGAGTTAATCCATTTATTTTCAGAATTTAGTTTCAGAATTTATTCTCAGAATTTATTTTCTTGTTATCATTTATCATATTGTGATGTATACCAGCACAGTAGTTTCCTTGAAAAGTACACATCATCATCAATCATTCACTATTTGTACTAGTAACCTGGACAACGCTTTCAACTTTAAATCCCCAGTCTGGCCTACTTAGAATGTGCTGTACGCCAAGATATTGTAAATATTACATATTTTGATTATTGTCTTATATTTAATATAATAATAAATAAATTATTACTGCAAAAAGAAAATATGGAACATACAAGCTTTTGTGAAGTTACCATTTGTAAATTACCTCCCTTTATGGGTAATTTTTAGCAAAATCACCATTAACTCTGTAAATGGTGGTTTGCTAAGGTTAACACTATCATAAATTTGCATATTAATAATAGTATTATTTTTCTCACTGAAGAACACAAACGCATAAATAGACTTTAATACAATTGGTCGTTTCCAATACTATCTCGTTGTGCATAGAACTCTAATCTCGCGAGAAGGCATTAACATACCACATAATTCATAGCAGTATATTTGGTGCGATACTTACACAGGCGGTTTATATGAATACCACCAACCAATCCCCATCTAGATCTAAATTTGGCTCATAGCGCTTCTCAGCCAGCGGGTACAAATCGTCTATCGTAATATTCAACCGTACTAAAGACCATTAACTCTTCATATGTATTTCATCAAATACGTAAATATACGATACCTTACCTCTACAATGTAGAACATTTAGGTAAATATGCGATACCTTACCTCTACAATGTAGAACATTTAGGTAAATATGCGATACCTTACCTCTGCGATGTAGTACATATACGTAAATATCCGATACCTTACCTCTGCGATGTAGTACATATACGTAAATATCCGATACCTTACCTCTGCGATGTAGTACATATACGTAAATATCCGATACCTTACCTCTGCGATGTAGTACATATACGTAAATATCCGATACCTTACCTCTGCGATGTAGTACATATACGTAAATATCCGATACCTTACCTCTGCGATGTAGTACATATACGTAAATATCCGATACCTTACCTCTGCGATGTAGTACATATACGTAAATATCCGATACCTTACCTCTGCGATGTAGTACATATACGTAAATATCCGATACCTTACCTCTGCGATGTAGTACATATACGTAAATATCCGATACCTTACCTCTGCGATGTAGTACATATACGTAAATATCCGATACCTTACCTCTGCGATGTAGTACATATACGTAAATATCCGATACCTTACCTCTGCGATGTAGTACATATACGTAAATATCCGATACCTTACCTCTACAATGTAGTACATATACGTAAATATGCGATACCTTACCTCTGCGATGTAGTACATATACGTAAATATGCGATACCTTACCTCTGCGATGTAGTACATATACGTAAATATCCGATACCTTACCTCTACAATGTAGAACATTTACGTAAATATACGATACCTTACCTCTGCGATGTAGAACATATACGTAAATATGCGATACCTTACCTCTGCGATGTAGTACATATACGTAAATATCCGATACCTTACCTCTACAATGTAGAAGATATACGTCAACATGCGATACCTTACCTCTACACTGTAGTACATATACGTCAATATGCGATACCTTACCTCTACACTGTAGAACATTTACGTAAATATACGATACCTTACCCCTACAATGTAGAACATTTACGTAAATATACGATACCTTACCCCTTCAATGTAGAACATATACGTCAATATGCGATACCTTGCCTCTACGATGTAGAACATGTACGTCAATATGCGATACCTTACCTCTACAATGTAGAACATATACGTCAATATGCGATACCTTACCTCTACACTGTAGTACATATACGTCAATATGCGATACCTTACCTCTACACTGTAGAACATTTACGTAAATATACGATACCTTACCCCTACAATGTAGAACATTTACGTAAATATACGATACCTTACCCCTACAATGTAGAACATTTACGTAAATATACGATACCTTACCCCTTCAATGTAGTACATATACGTAAATATACGATACCTTACCTCTGCGATGTAGAACATATACGTAAATATACGATACCTTACCTCTGCGATGTAGCACATATACGTAAATATACGATATCTTACCTCTGCGATGTAGAACATATACGTAAATATACGATACCTTACCTCTGCGATGTAGCACATATACGTAAATATCCGATACCTTACCTCTACAATGTAGAACATATACGTAAATATACGATACCTTACCTCTACAATGTAGAACATATACGTAAATATCCGATACCTTACCTCTACAATGTAGAACATATACGTAAATATCCGATACCTTACCTCTACAATGTAGAACATATACGTACATATACGATACCTTACCTCTACAATGTAGAACATATACGTACATATACGATACCTTACCTCTACAATGTAGAACATATACGTACATATACGATACATTACCCCTACACTGTAGAACATATACGTACATATACGATACCTTACCCCTACAATGTAGAACATTTACGTAAATATACGATACCTTACCCATACGATGTAGAACATAATACGTTGAATTCCTATTGATCTTTGCTTCGACTTCAAAGAATCACTGAATCAATTTCCCTAGAAATCAGATTTGCCACGGATAAGTGTACGTGAATTATTCATACCTTACATCTATAATATGCAAATCATGTTGAAACAATGACAGACATCGGTCAGTTACTGCCCCTGAATACTCCCTAAAAGTAGACAGGTCCTATTAAGTGTTTTCCTCTGTTTTTATCGTCGTTTCCTTGCACAACAAGTTAGCAATTGTATCTATGTGTCGCATGAGGTTCGTAATAAACATACACTCGAAGTTCCTTATAGTATCCATATCTTAACAAGTTTCAAGTTTCAAATGTATTGGCATACTCAGCAACTATATTGCATTTGGCCATTTACAATGATAGAAATATGGCAAAGACATCACAACACATGTTACAGATATACATGTATATATAATTGACAGGGTATTACTACGCAATGACGGTTTAATCCTTTTATTCCCACTTGCTGTTGTCCAGTAGTACTCTTATTCCCACTTCATAGGTAAATGACCATTCCAAATTGTTCAACTTGAGTTTGTCCGCAACAAACGCGGTGGACAAAGTATTGTTGTTGGTGGTTACAGATTCATGGTATGTATATATATAGTTGCTGTCTGTCTGCGTGTCTGTCCGTCCGTCCGTTTGATTGTATTTGATCTTAAACACTCTTAAGCACACTGCAACACAAATCCTCTTATTCCCACACCCGATTTACCTAATTTTATATAAGTGGGAACAATAAGACTACACCGTAATGACATAGCTTCTTTGATGTACTTACAAACATTTATCAAATATATTTTGCTATGCTATGTAGCCCAAATATTTCAATCTTATATGCTTGACTTCCGGTTGTGATAAATAAGTTGTTGTTTACTTTTTGCGGAGATTATTTCAATTATTTGGATGTTTTATTAGTCCTTTTCGGGACAGATATTTTTATCAGTAATTGGTGAGGTGTTATATGAACTATTTGTGAATTATTGTGGAATTTTGAATCCAGAAAAGTGATATAGGCTGATTTATAACCTGCTGTTTACCACCTGTGTTGCTATTTATAGTATCAGTATTAACACTTAGTATTATTGGATTTCGTGATCAGTAATCGTCATTGTATAACACCACCTACGGCAGACAATTAGTCACGCTTGACTGAACCGCTCATCGATCCACTGTACGGTAGATAAATATGTCACTTAAAAAAGCCGGATCAGGTCATGAGATGACGGATGCATCTATTGAAGCGCAGGATTTTGTTGATTCTGTTATGGGGTCCCAACGTGTTACTAGAGTTGACACCCCTTTAACTGGTAGTAGGAAGAGACATCGCTCAGAGCCATCAAACATTGACATTGACAGTGTTTCTGTCGTTAAGAAGCCGCGAGTGAACGCCAAAGCAAAAAAGTCCCTCTACGATTCGCCAGAGCAGCACCGCAGTATTGTCGTTACAGCGGCAGATGTACATGTAGACTCGAATCCCTCAGTTGAGCAGCTTATTGGTAGACTCTCCACAGACATGCATATGATGTTCTCTGCTCTTACTGAGAGAATGGACAAGTTAGAGTCGGGTATGGAACAGCGTATTGCCAATAAGGTCGCTCAAATACTTGACAAGCGAGTGAATTCGGAACTGGCACGCATTCACAAGGATATTGATAGCCATTTGGACACATTCAAAGATTCGCTAAAGGCAGATCTCAACACTGAGTTAGATGACCTGAACAGTAAAATTCAGAATGTAAACCAGGCTGGTTCATCTGCACCCCGTGATATCGCCTTAAATATTGTTATCCGTGACTTACCTGAAACCACTAATGAAAATGTAAAGAACAAGGTAAACTCACTTATTAAAGACGGCTTACGAATCCCGGACGTTACATGTGTCAATGCTGAGCGCAAGGCGTCATTCAACAATAGTAGAAAAGGGGTTGTGATTGGTACATTTAAATGTCACGACGATAAACGTAAGGTCATGCTAAAGAAGAAAGTGTTGAAATCGCACTCCAGATTCTCTGGTGTTTATATTAACCATGATTTATCTCAGGCGGATAGAGTGATGAGCAATAATTTTAGAACAATTCTGGGTGCTCTTAAGCAGCATAATCTTACACTCAGAGGATCCCGCATTGTCCGTGGTAATTATGGCGACGACTCAACGAGGGATCGTTCCGAGGATCAAACGCGTGATGCGAACGAATATAGTTCCGGCTCTCGTTCATCTACCAATCGTGACAACACACGAGGTCATTCTCAGAGCCGTGACAGTTGGAACCGCGAAGGTCGCGGACGAAATGGCAACAACGGACGGCGTGGTGGCTACAGACAACTGAACCAAAGCAGAAAATGAGTGAACATCGGGTTTTGGAACGTCCGCGGTTGGAACTGTAACATTGATTCTGACAGTCATGTTTTAAGATCTTCTTGTGTTTTAAATAGTGATTGTGATATTATAGGTGTAGCTGAGACTCATCTTTTAAATGACAATGTTTTACACGTCGATGGTTATCAATGGTTTGGTTTTAATCGTGATAATATTCATAAAAATGCCCGGACAGGTTCCGGAGGCGTAGGCTTTTTGATAAAAAATGTTATTTGCAATTAATTCAATATTTCTGTACTAGATTGTTCGTTTGAAGGAATTATGTGGTTAAAAATGTACCGTAAATCTGATAATTGTGTTATCATGCCATGTGTTTGTTATTTGCCACCGGAAAACTCATCTAGACGCATTGATGTTAATTCGTTCTATGATAATCTTTTGACTGGTATTTACAGAAATCAGAATGAAGGAACCGTATTTATATGTGGAGACTTTAACAGTCGTTGTGGAGATTTAGATGATTTTATTAATGGCGTGGATAATATACCTATTCGCAATGTTGTTGATTTTAAAACTAATTCATATGGTGAATTATTTGTTGATTTTATGATTAATGCTAATATGTGTATGCTAAATGGTCGTAACTACGCTAATAATGATTACACGTCAGTGTCGGTTAAAGGTTTATCAGTAGTGGATTATTGTATAGTAAGTCACGATGACCTTTCATTGTTTTCAGATTTTACCGTTGTACGTACATCAGATTTGATTAATAAATCAGGTGACCTTAAAGTGTTGGTACATACCAGTATCCCAGATCATTCTATGATTAAATGGAGTATCACCATTAGTGCAGTTCCCCAGTTTACTAGTCAATACAATAATAGCTATGACAAGTTTGATGTATCTAATGTTCCTGAAACTTTTCTATTAGACCAAGATGTCCTTAATAGTGTTAACGTAACTATTGATAAACTTGAGCATTGCCATCAAACGCAAACTGATATTGATTATATTTATGAGGACTGGTGTAGTATTTTAAAATATAATATGTACAAGTCAGTGCCTTATAAAACAATTACCTCTGGTTGGTGCAATAGAAAATGCAGACCGGGAAAGCCGTGGTGGAGTAGCGATCTAACTGATAGTTGGAATAATGTTTCTACAGCAGAACGAAATTGGTTGAATTGTGTTGCATGTAATAAAAACCGAAATGTATATCTCAAGTCCGAGTATATTCAGGTCCGTAAACATTTTGACCGTGAAGTACAGAAGGCAAAACGTTTATATTGGTATTCTTTACAAAATGAATTGCTGAAGGAATGTAATGTAGACCAGTCAAACTTTTGGAAATCTGTAGGTAAAATCGGCGTTGGTCAGATTAAGAAAAAATGTATACCTCTAGAAGTTACATTAAATGATGGTTCTCTCTCTACAGATTTGTCACAGGTATTAAACAAATGGAAACATGATTTTAGCTCCTTATATAAAAATGATAATTATGTATATTCATCACAGAACTCTAATGTATTGAATGATGTAACTGATTATGCAGATCTGTCTTTTAATGCAAACATTACTATTTTTGAAGTAAAGAAGGCAATTGATGGTGCCAAGAAGGGAAAAGCCTGTGGCATAGACGGTATCCCTAGTGAAGTTTTACAGAACGATACGTCCGTGCTATTTTTGCATACTCTGTTTAATGTATGCTTCTCCAATGGGACTGTCCCGTCTATCTGGGGCAAATGTATTATAAACCCAATACCAAAACCCTCAATGACGGATTCAAGAGATCCCCTGTCTTATAGGG
Source organism: Archivesica marissinica (assembly GCA_014843695.1). NCBI lineage: Eukaryota > Metazoa > Mollusca > Bivalvia > Venerida > Vesicomyidae > Archivesica > Archivesica marissinica. The sequence continues at coordinate 58,326,492 of CM026401.1, forward strand.
GCATAGCACTGGCCTCAGCCATGTACAAGATTTATTGTAATATTTTAAACGCCAGGCTAAGTTGTTGGGCTGAACATAACGATAAGATCGCAGATGAGCAAAACGGTTTCAGAAAGAAGCGTAGTACCATAGATCACTTATCCACTTTGACCTCTATTATTGATACAAGAAAACAAGTTAAAAAAGCCACATTCTGTGCCTTTATTGATTTTAGTAAGGCGTACGATTTTATTAACAGAGATAAATTGTGGAAAATACTCAATGAAATTGGAGTTGCCGGTAATATGTGGCGAGCTGTTAAGTCTATCTACTCATCTGTGTCGTCATGTATTAGGGTAAACTCTTTTAAGACTGATTGGTTTGATGTTAATTGTGGCTTAAGACAGGGGTGCATTCTATCGCCGCTTTTATTTAATTTGTACATTAATGATTTAACGATATTTTTGAAATCATTAAATATCGGTGTTAATGTCGATAATGACTGTATAGGTCTTCTATTGTACGCGGATGACATTGTCCTACTAGCAGAAAACCAACTTGATTTGCAGAGATTATTGAATGCTTTACATGACTGGTGCAATATAAACGATATGTTTATAAACAGGGATAAAAGTAGAGTTGTCCATTTTCGTCCTGCTTCTATGCCCAGATCTGATGTTATTTTTAAATGTGGTGTTAATGTTCTGGAAACTATAGGTATATATACTTATTTAGGAATTGTTTTGAGTGAATACCTTGACTTCAATGTTACTGCAAAATGTGTTGCTCAAAGTGCAAGTCGTGCATTGGGACTGCTCATTGCTAAATGTAAGTTAGTTGGGGGTGTACCATATAATGTTTTCTCCAAATTGTATGACTCTGTTGTCTGGCCTGTGATTGCTTATGGCGCCCCGGTTTGGGGATATAAAGCGTTTGCATGCATTAATGCAATCCACAATCGTGCCATGCGTTTCTTTCTTGGTGTTGGGAAATATTCTCCCAATGCAGCTGTCTCCGGGGAAATGGGTTGGCAGCCGCCAGTTGTGCGACAATGGAAGCACATATCTGGGTTTTGGGCACGCTTAGCTAATACCGACAATTCCAGATTAAATAAGCGAGTTGCACTATGGGCGAATGCTAAATTTACAAGTTATAAAAACTGGTTTTATTATGTCAAGAGACAGTTTGCAGACATTACTTTGATGGATTACTGTAACCTATCTATACCTATACATAAGCACAATTTAGTAGATAGTGTGGAAAATGCGGTAATGGAGAAATATGTTACTGACTGGTCCACCTCTATTAACAGTGTGATAGGTGTTTCTGGACGTGGTCGCAATAAGCTTAGAACCTACTGTACATTTAAATTTAAATTTCAAACAGAAGTATATTGTAAAATGATTTTACCCACACGTCACAGATCAGCATTATGTAGATTTAGATGTGGAGTTGCTCCATTACGTATAGAAACCGGAAGGTATGAGAATTTACCACTTGATGAACGTAAGTGCCCTTTCTGTAATGTATTAGAAGACGAAAGTCATGTATTATTAGAATGTTCACTGTATGATGATTTGAGAGCTGTTCTCTTAGAGAAAGCCTCATTATATGAAAATGACTTTCGGAACAAACCTTTATCCGACCAGCTTAGAATTATTTTTACTACTATACCTCTGATTAGAATTGTTGCCAAAACCTGTTTTTATATTCTTCAAAGACGATCCTTTTATTTATGTAAATAATGTATCCATTTGATTTATTGATTGTGTGTCTCTTATCCATTCCGAGAACCAGCTGCTAATTAGTTCAACCGCGATCTGATCGAGGTTGATAACTGATATTTTAAAACATTTCTTAATTGCGCATTAGTGCTTTTTTTCCATTTCAGTATTTCAAAATTTCCGGTTTTAGTAAGTATTTAATTTTCAATTAGCGACTGTTCCCCGATTTTAATATGTAAATATAATAATATGTCGATAGACTGTGATAGTTTGATTATCTGTGATTACATTAGTCTCTTATAATTCTTTTATAATGAATGGTGTTGTACTATGCCACGATAATTTGTTGTGTATATTTTATGTATTGTACAACGATGAGACTGAAATAAAGAATAAATCTATACTCTGTTTTTTTCACAACATAATATAAAATGGTATTCTGATTCAATTACATTTTGATTGCATAATTTACATAATCTATTGTTTCTATTAATACAATTAAATATTCCAAATTAAAGTTCTAATTTATGGGATGTTAATCTTAAACATGTAAAACATTGACGTAAGCTATCACTAGATATCATTAACAACAGCCTATAATTAAAATAATGCATATACAATATTATATATTTATAATTTCAAATAAATACACAGTTCAAGCATTGCAAATATACATGATGTACAACGTAAATAATACTAATAATAAACACATTTACCAGTGTCTCTATGTATGTTCCATTAATGCCAAATCCCTTGCGGGGACGTATACATGTTTTCCTTGGCAAGCTTAGCCGACCTAAGTGGTTAACCAGTACTAAGCGATGTGTATGTATGTATGTTCCATTAATGTCAAACCCCTCGCGGGGACGTATCATGTGTTACTGGGCAAGCTTAGCCGACCTAAGTGGTTAACCAGTACTAAGCGATGTGTATGTATGTATGTTCCATTAATGTCAAACCCCTCGCGGGAACTTATACATGTTTTCCTGGGCAGGCTTAGCCGACCTAAGTGGTTAACCAGTACTAAGCAATGATTGTGAGGTGCCTTGCTCAATGACACTACATACGTGGCCTGACCGAGTATCGAATCCGGGATCGATCGATTTCAAATCAGATGCTCTACCACTGGACCACGGATGCCACACTGTGGCAGTTTCAATAAATACCAAACACACAATGTAGATTATTTAATTTAGTTAGTTAAAAATTCTTTAGTTTAGTTTTCATAACATATTCTGTTCACTATTGAAGAATGGGTGTTATTGGATTAATGATGATTGAGCGTATTTAACCTCGCCTCCGGCGAACCACGTGAGCGAGTGTTATGGATAAACAATTTAGCAGGAAGTGCACATTCATACAATTAGTTATGTTGTGAATTCCCTCATTCACACACCTGATTTGACCATCGCTCACTATCATTGTGTGTTTTACGTTTATTTATCGTCGCTACCGGTTGCCCATATGAGCGACGCCTTCTGAAGAGATTAGTCATTTTAGATTTTTGGAAGATAGTGCAATGATGCAGACAGAGACACATTCCAGAGTCTCCTCTGGTTCTTTTACGTGCACGGTGTAAAGAACCGACACGAGACTCGTTTTAACGTCCCATCTGAAAGACTGTTAATTTTAATAGGGTCAGACGGGGGTAGAATCTGCTCAATCCTAGTACTATGTATTGTATTTAAAACACCATCGTGACGTCTTATCTTTGTAATTGCAGTATTAATATTGGACTGCTGTCAAAAGGCCAGAGGAGATTCTGGAATGGGTCTCTGTCTGTATCATGCACTATCCTCCAAAATCTAAAATAACTAATCTCTTCAGGAGGCGTCGCTCATATGGGCAACCGGTAGCGACGATAAATAAACGTAAAAACACCAACACACACAAAGGCTAGAGCAGTATGTTAAATCATAGGCCTACCGGTACGAAATTTTAAAAAATTAATAAATAGGATCTTGTTATACAAGTGTGTGTTATAAGTAAGATATAAGCCTCAAACGAATCCAATGTGTAAACTATTAGGGCTGTCTTCGGTTTTACATATTGGATCGTGTTTGGCTTATATCCTATACATATACAATCGTAATACAGTAATACAAAAATGGGACCATACTACATACTTATTATATGTATGTATGTTCCATTAATGTCAAACCCCTTGTGGGGACGTAGACATGTTGTCATGGGCAAGCTTAGCCGACCTAAGTGGTTAACCAGTACTAAGCGATGTGTATGTATGTATGTTCCATTAATGTCAAACCCCTCGCGGGGACTTAGACATGTTTTCCTTGGCAAGCTTAGCCGGCCTAAGTGGTAAACCAGTACTAAGCAATGTGTGTGAGGTGCCTTGCTCAATGACACTACATACGTGGCCTGACTGAGTATCGAACCCGGGATCGATCGATTTCAAACCCGACAATCTACCACTGGACCACGGATGCCACACGGACGCCATATGACTTAGACCAGTTATTTTTTAGGCCATACAGAGAAATATATATTTGTTTTGGGTTTTTTAATATAATATAGAAATTTATCCTACCTTCATGCGAAATAACGTACAAAAACGGCCTGCCTAATAATTTGTGCTTTATTAGTCAGTGCCTAATAAAGCTTTTATGACCCAGATTACGGTTTGTAAATAAACAAAACGTCTGTGATCACATTGTGTTGTCTGCTGAGTTTGGAAAATGTCCCAAGAAGAAAGTCGTGTACAGGCAAACTTTTAGGTTGTTTGGGATGAATTAACAGCACTCGATGAGACCCCTCTGGAAACTACTGTTGTCAGAGAAATGTCATTTATCATTTATCTATAAATAGAAATATCAATGCGCAACATATTACCAAGTGCGTAGCGAGTTTGTAAGCTGTCATGGCTAGTTTGTTTGTGTTTGTGTCGGGTGCACACTCAGAATGTAGGATAAATAGAGCTCTGCCTCGCCTTGTATTTTTTCTCCGACTCGCCTAATAAATTAAAATTTATAAGACAGTAACCTAATATTCTATTTATCCTACATTCTGAGTGTGCACCCGACACAAACACAAACAAACTAGCCATGACAGCTTACAAACTGTTGACAGTAACCTAATATTCTCTATATATTGGGTTGTACGATTGCAGCTTGGATTACAGAATATAATATATAATATACCATTAATGTATAGATTATATGATGATCAATGTCATAGTGCAAACAATATAGGTTGGGCTAACAGGGTAAAAGCCTATATTAATAGATTAGGATTTGGACAAGTTTGTAACCATTTTGATCACCATTTAAGCTATATGCCTATATTTAGGAAACGTGATCAATATCTTCATGAATGGAACACTGCTATTAACACGGTCTCCAAACTTGATTATTATAGAAATTTTAAAACCAAGTTTGGGTATGAACGATACCTTGATGTTATAGTAAGCAATGATTTAAGAAAATAATTTTATAATATGTTCTCATAATCTTGAAATAGAATTTGGTAGATATGCCAGAATTGACAGACAAGATCGTATATGTAAATTATGTACTAGAAATGTTATAGAATCTGAATATCATTTTTTGTTGTGTTGTCCCAGATATGCTGAAACTCGTACAATGTATCTTATTCACGCTGCTTGGCCATCCGTACTGAAGTTTACACATATTATGGGCACAGAAAATAAGATTGTTATGTACAAACTGCTAAATATATGCATGAATCTATGAAGATAAGAAAACAAACCCTGGATAGTATCTGCTTATAATTGATTGAAGGTTTATATGTCATAATTATGAACGTTGACATTCTGTTGATATATGTATTTATATGTCATTTTTTAATGTATATGTGTCTTGGCCATATTTATTAATGATATTGTAAATAGCTAAATGCAATGTTTTGCCGTTTGCCAATAAATGAATGAATGAATTAATTAATTAATTACTACTGGCCATACCGAGAAATACATTGGGTTGTAGCCTGATTACAGAATATATAATATACCATCATTAATTACTCCTAGAGTAATTAAATATGACACGAGTTTCATATGTAACAGTACTTCGCTGTAGCAATATGGTATGTAGATATTGATCTTGCTAAATGATGACCACATGCTAGTACATATTTAACGTATTGGTAATAATTATATGTGTTAAGATAGTGTAGATAATTGTGCAGTTTGTGACGATATATAATTCAGTTTGGCTACCATCTGAAATCGATTACTATCAATGGCATGAATGTAATATAAACTACTTCCATATAGTTGCTACACCAATCAAGTATATAATATAACGTAATCTTTATTAGTTTATACAAATTTAGTTTAGCTCGATTGCGAAACAATTATCAATTATATAACATACCATAATCTTTATTAGTTTATATACATTTATTTTAGCTCGATTGCGAAACAATTATCAATTATATAACATAACGTAATCTTTATTAGTTTATACACATTTATTTTAGCTCGATTGCGAAACAATTATCAATTATATAACATAACATAATCTTTATTAGTTTATACACATTTATTTTAGCTTGATTGCGAAACAAGTTCTAACAACTTATAGTAATCAATCTCGAGACCACATTCCTGGTGGAATCCATCGCCACGAGGGAGAGAGAAGAAGTAACGTGGAATTTAAATGCATTGCCTAAGGGCACACTCGTAACGGCTCCAGCGGGGCTGTAGTCTGATGGAATCCTTCGAATTTCGTGTTCATGTAATACTAATCATATAATGTAGGTGTGCGTTTTCTATGTCCTCTAGTATATTTTACACTATCATTAAGTTACACGGTGCTTAAACTTATAAGTATATATATTTAGCCACACAAAAACATTATTATTGTTTTACTAGAACTATTTATAAACATGCTCAATATGCAATGCAGAATGCGACTCACTTCCTGCATATATACCCTTACCAAAAATGTTATATGCAAGAGTTATATGCGCCTTATAACTGTCCGCATATAAGGCGCTCATATGGCGCTTATATGGATTTTGTATGCAAATTAGATGTATGCGAGTTGATTGCATATATGCAACTGATAAGGTGCTTATAAGCGACATATAACTCATAATTTTATTTGCGACTTATAACGCGCATATAACTCCGCTTATAAGTCGCATATATGCGCCTTATACCTATAACTCGCATATACCAGATTTGATGTTAGTTATATGCGCCTTATAAACACATTATAAGCGCCATATAAAACGTGTATAAGGCGCTTATAAGACGCATATAAGTCTAAGTTTTCGTTTTCTGTAATGGTATGCATGCATCGTGAAATTTATGTCGTCATGCGTTCATTGATGACGTCATTGTTTTTTTCCAGAGCGAGATCCCTGTCATATACAGTGATGATGACGAGTTATACCCAGAGCCACGCCCACTTACGGATACAGAAAGAAATCGGTACCCGAACTATCGCCGATACGAAGGAGCAAACGACAACGTCCGCATTAATTACCGAGACCCGGCTCACAAAAAGATCGGACGCCACACGGGCGCACTTGTGCGGTTTTTCCGCAATGGCGATCGCAATCACAAAGGAGTGCCTCTTACAGTCAATAGGAGCATAAAAAATTTAGAAACGCTATTGGTGTATCTAAATGATAAAATACCCACGCCTACAGGGGTGAAGTACATTTTCAAGTGGCCAGAGGGCAATGAGGTGAAAAGTGTTACTGATTTCAAGAATAGATGTGTCTATATAGTTGCCAGTACAAACACCCTTAATAAAAATGTAAGCTATGGAGATTCTCTAGAGGAGTTCTGGTCTAATAAAAAGCTATCGGCAGGGCGCATGCGCAAAAATGAAGTCGACCTATATAAAAAGCCCATTTCCCCGAAGGAATCGCCAGTACGGAATGTGCCATTGGTTGTTACGATAATAAACAACTTGTCACGTGATAAACGGGAAAAGGTAATACTCAATCCACAGACGTATCAGACATTTGAAGAATGGTTGGAGGATATAGCCAACGATGGCATGCCGGTGCAAACATTGTTCTCAGATCAATCACCTTATAAAGAGGTATAGTACTTTGAAACTAGTTTAGCTTAGTTTAAGTATATTCTTTACTCATGTGGTGCGGGGGCCTCTGTGGCCGAGTGGTTCCGGTCATCGTTGACTTCAAGTATATTGCCCATCGCCGCTGTGGGTTGGATACCTCTTGTGTGTCGATATTATTCATGCTTAGTTTAATCATATTATATTGCTCGATTCGTTTTTACATATACATGTGAATACAAAACATGACACATTAAATAAAGACAAACTGGTCTGACCACAAGGTCTAGCAAGCAACATTAGATACGGCCTATGTAGCTGCTTTGTTGAAGGTCGATGCTTCGATGCTGCACGGTCAGAGCGAGCGTGAAATACTGCTCGGAGGGACAGCCGGTGTCGTCCTCCACCAATAATAGCTGGAGAGTCGCAATACGACCTAAATTTAAGCTGTTTGGTGTGAATATAAACCACAAAAGCTGACCAAAAACACATGTACAAAATAACCATTGGATAGCATTAGATGCAGCAACTGATTACGAGGACACCAACATTGCTTATACAGTCAATATCACTGTGTATGGTTATGGTTAACAAATACACGTTGACATCAATAATATATGGCTTACATGTAACAAATACAAGTTGACATCAATAATATATGGCTTACATGTAACAAATACAAGTTGACATCAATAATATATGGCTTACATGTAACAAATACAAGTTGACATCAATAATATATGGCTTACATGTAACAAATACAAATTAACATCAATAATATATTCCTTACATGTAACAAATACAAGTTGACATCAATAATATATGGCTTACATGTAACAAATACAAGTTGACATCAATAATATATGGCTTACATGTAACCAAATGTACAAAGTTGACATCAATAATATATGGCTTACATGTAACAAATACAAGTTGACATCAATAATATATGGCTTACATGTAACAAATACAAGTTGACATCAATAATATATGGCTTACATGTAACAAATACAAGTTGACATCAATAATATGGCTTACATGTAACAAATACAATTGACATCAATAATATATGGCTTACATGTAACAAATACAAGTTGACATCAATAATATATGGCTTACATGTAACAAATACAAGTTGACATCAATAATATATGGCTTACATGTAACAAATACAAGTTGACATCAATAATATATGGCTTACATGTAACAAATACAAGTTGACATCAATAATATATGGCTTACATGTAACAAATACAAGTTGACATCAATAATATATGGCTTACATGTAACAAATACAAGTTGACATCAATAATATATGGCTTACATGTAACAAATACAAGTTGACATCAATAATATATGGCTTACATGTAACAAATACAAGTTGACATCAATAATATATGGCTTACATGTAACAAATACAAGTTGACATCAATAATATATGGCTTACATGTAACAAATACAAGTTGACATCAATAATATATGGCTTACATGTAACAAATACAAGTTGACATCAATAATATATGGCTTACATGTAACAAATACAAGTTGACATCAATAATATATGGCTTACATGTAACAAATACGTTTAAAGTTTATTTATTTTACAAATATTGCGAAGCAAGTTTTAACAACGTATATTTATCACTCTCGTTGGCGCGGTGTGTATCACATTTACGTTTTCATCCGCGCCAACAGTCTTTCAGATGGAACTTTAAACTGAGGTCTCGTGTCGGTGCTGTACACCGTGCACAAAAGAACCAGATAACGAAAAACGTAACACTCAATATAAAAGTTCCCAGTTTTTTGTATGGTGGCTGACATCTAAACGAAACTGTGCACTTGCCATAGAGGTAACATTTATATCATTTTAGAAATAAATATAGGACAATTTGGTATAAAAATTTGCAAAATATTGGGTAAATTAGTGCAATGTGTGCAGGATGATTTTCTTCACTCATGATAGTAACATCCATAATTCTAAAATGTGTGTGCGTTTTACACTAACTTATCATCGCTACCGGTTGCCCATATGAGCGACGCCTCTTGAAGAGATTAGTCATTTAGATTTTGGAAGATAGTGCAATGATACAGACAGAGACCCATTCCAGAGTTTCCTCTGGTTCTTTTACCTGCACGATGTAAGTCCCATCTGAAAGACTGTTAATTTTATTAGGGTCAGACTGGTGATCGAACGTGCGATCCCTGGGGTACCAGTCCAGCGTATTACCACTGGACTACAGATCCGTCTGTAATTTTGTAATCTAACACATCTATGGTATCAGTATTTATACCAAGACATGTACTGTAAACACGCGAAGTCACAATCAAGAGTTTGTTCTCACCAGCTATTAACAGATTTTTACGTCACTGATAATCTACTCAGATACGAGAAAGTAAGCAAAGCATTGAACCGTATCGATTTGGATGCCATGTTGGGAAATGTCCCAAATTATCCTATAAAAGGAAATGCTAGAAAGAGAATAGATGATCGCAAATGATTCGCATACATCGTTCTAGATATAGAATTACAAAGCCAAATGGAAAGCTATGTTAGCATGGTGTGTAACGTGGCGTATGATACGCATTATCTCTAAACGAAGGTGCGTTGGTAATTCCGTAATCTGTATAACTCTTTCAATTCCTAATCGGACACCTGGTGTTTTGTAATATTTGGAACTAACTAACTAATACTAATTTCAATTAAATTCAACTTTATTGGCATAATCAGCAAACAAGTTGCCTTTGGTCATTTACAAACACAAATAACGATGGCAAAGACAAATATAAATACATATGGTAATGAATATTAAATATATACATGTAATAATAATAATAATAATACAATATAAATATTGCCATATTGTCCTTTAATGCAATTTATTCCAGATCATTCAGCGATTCATGCAAATCTGAAATAAAATGTATCAACTAAGATTATATGAATATTGATAGTATATGGTTATTAGCTTGCTCCAAATACTGTAGAACACCTGGTAACCGATTAAGTCTAGTGTGATATGATATATGTGGTTGTGCATTTTGGGGTTTTGAGTCGTATTAGTGTCCAGAAAGACTAAAGGGATCTGTATGCGATTGTAAATGCCAGAACTGTTATAAAACATACAGTTATTTACGTACATTAATGTACAGTCTACATCCGCGCTATGTCGAATTCCGTCGGACCGAGCAAAATACTTCGACATAACCGAAGTTTGAATTAACGAAATTTTATATAAACGGAGCGAGTTATATGTATACTGATAGTGTCTGAAACGGGACTTTGATCCGACTTCGAGATAACCGGATAATTCGACATAACCAACGTTAACATAACGGATGTAGACTGTATTTGCTATTATGCCGAACAATAAAAGACGATCCGAGTCAAAAATAAATATTATTTTTACATGTACAGTAAACAAATGTGTTAGGTTGAAACACTACCTCGTGAAATATTGGTTTGTACAGAGTAAATGCAACGCGGTTTTGAGGACGATACCATTACACTAAGCTATAGTGAAACACGCTTTTATTTTGACTAAGTGATTGTATCTCATTATACCTGGTCGATACCAACTACATTGATCACTTATATCGTGTTTATTTTATTGGTTTTCTGTTTCTATACATAGTTCACATATCGCACTGGACCAGTATCTCATTATACCTGGTCGATACCAACTACCTGGGTATTATACCTGGTCGATACCAACTACCTGGGTATTATACCTGGTCGATACCAACTACCTGGGTATTATACCTTGTCGATACCAACTACCTGGGTATTATACCTGGTCGATACCAACTACCTGGGTATTATACCTGGTCGATACCAACTACCTGGGTATTATACCTTGTCGATACCAACTACCTGGGTATTATACCTGGTCGATACCAACTACCTGGGTATTATACCTGGTCGATACCAACTACCTGGGTATTATACCTGGTCGATACCAACTACCTGGGTATTATACCTGGTCGATACCAACTACCTGGGTATTACCTGTCGATACCACTACCTGGGTATTATACCTGGTCGATACCAACTACCTGGGTATTATACCTGGTCGATACCAACTACCTGGGTATTATACCTGTCGATACCAACTACCTGGGTATAACCTGGTCGATACCAACTACCTGGGTATTATACCTGGTCGATACCACACCTGGGTATTATATCGTCGAACCAACTACCTGGGTATTATACCGGTCGATACCAACTACCTGGGTATTATATCTGTCGATACCAACTACCTGGGTATTATACCTGGTCGATACCAACTACCTGGGTATTATACCTGGTCGATACCAACTACCTGGGTATTATACCTGGTCGATACCAACTACCTGGGTATTATACCTGGTCGATACCAACTACCTGGGTATTATATCTGGTCGATACCAACTACCTGGGTATTATACCTGGTCGATACCAACTACCTGGGTATTATATCTGGTCGATACCAACTACCTGGGTATTATACCTGGTCGATACCAACTACCTGGGTATTATACCTGGTCGATACCAACTACCTGGGTATTATACCTGGTCGATACCAACTACCTGGGTATTATACCTGGTCGATACCAACTACCTGGGTATTATATCTGGTCGATACCAACTACCTGGGTATTATACCTGGTCGATACCAACTACCTGGGTATTATATCTGGTCGATACCAACTACCTGGGTATTATACCTGGTCGATACCAACTACCTGGGTAGTATACCTGGTCGATACCAACTACTTGGATAACATATATCGTGTTTATTACAAGATATACAAGATACAAGATACAAGAAGCTTTATTTAACGTCGGATTACATTTACAAATAACATTAGCTAATAAGCTATTTTTCCGACAAACATATATTATAATCAAAACATAAGAAAAAACAGCTAAGAAATAAAAGTTGGTTTAAACATGAATACAACACAGGACATAGCATAATTAAAACATGTTAAAGCGAGCACCTAAAAGACAAAAATAAAATTAATACATTGTGTTAATAGTTTTAACAATTTAAGGATAACATACAGCTTAAGATACAAGCAACTATATAATATAGATAACTCTTAAGAATTCAAATAGAAATACACGATTGATTGATACACTGTGTTGTAGTTGCTGATCTTGGCCTGTGGCCTAAAAACTGCAAAGAACAAAAAATGTTAAGACACTGACAGGCAAAAAGGTACACTACTGTGAAATTAATATAATTATGTTTTAAAAAAAACAGTTATCCCCCAAATCAGATTTGGAAAGGAACTGATCAGCAATTACCTCACAGGTATCTTAAAACAAAATACATAAAAAGCAGTTAAAGCAACTATTTGTGGCATGCAAATTTATAGAACACTAAAACTAAGTTACAACAATCAAATTAGAACATCAAGCTAGCACAAATCATAAATTATAAACATAAAAACACAAATAAAACACATAGCACACATTTATAAGCACATTAAGCACATTTAGCATGAGGAAATAAGCGGACACGACTAGGTAGAGCACATTGAGCACTTACAGGACGGGCCCGTCCAGGCACGGACCAGCCTCACAAACTCCTTGTGGTTTTCAATTTTTCTAATGTCATTTGGCAGGCTGTTCCATACCTGAGCGGCCTCGTATCTGAAAGATCTCTTACCGTTCAAGGTGGTGCGTACAGTTGGTACTTCAACAGTGTTTGAATGTCTGAAAGAATATTTTATATTTCGAAATTTAACCAGGTCATGTAAATATGGAGGTGATTCATGGTACAGGCATTTGAATGTTTCTATTGCAATTGTTCTTATTCTACTAAGATGTAATGTAGGCATGTTTACTTGTTTCAAAAGGTCTTCATAGCTAGAAGTGAAATCATTATTTTAAAGTAATTTTTAGACTGTACATATTTGATTGTACATATTTCACATACAGTTACATGACAACAACATTGCAACCGCCTCTGTGGTCGAGTGGTTACCGTCGCTGACTTGTACACCACGGTAACCTACACTGATGGCCACTGGTTCGAGCATAAATAATAACAATTTTTACAGGAGGGATTTTCTGCTTGGCTAGCTCCTAAATTAAATACAGTACATTTTGTATCTTTCTTTCTACAGACGGATCTGTAGTCCAGTGGTAACACACTGGACTGGTAATCCAGGGATCTCAAGTTCGATCCCCCGTCTGACCCTAATAAAATTAACGGTGTTTCAGATGGGACGTTAAACCGATGTCACGTGTCGGTGCTTTACACCGTGCACGTAAAAGAACCAGAGGAGACTCTGGAATGAGTATATGTCTGTATCATTGCACAATCCTCCAAAATCTAAAATGATTAATCTCTTCAGGAGGCGTCGCTCATATGGGCAACGGGTAGCGACGATAAATAAACGTAAAAGACACACTCTTCTTTTCTAATAATGTGTTGATTCTGCTCTTATAAACATAAATTATTTAGTGTATACAAATTTATGTTAGCTGGATTGCGAAACAAGTTCTTACAGCATATATTAATCACTCTCGAGACCTCATTCCTGGTGGAATCCATCGCCACGAGGGAGAGATGTGACATTTTAAATGCATTGCCTAAGGGCACAATCGTAACGGCTCTAGCGGGGCGCGAACTCCAGGCCTTTCACACCTGAAGCGAACGACTACCACTGCGCTATCACGACATATTTCGTGTGCCATATATGTATTCAAATGAGTTGTTGCAAACTATATAAAAGACATTTACTCTACTGTGTGTTAAGTTCGCAAACGTTATCAAATGATTGTTCACAACCTTTCTTTGTTCTTCTAGAAGTTACTGTTATATGACTCATTTAGTGTACCACACACGTATATTACAGATGACGAGCTTTTCACACCTATCAAACGTTATCAAATGATTGTTCAATCTACATCTGTCTTTGTTCTTCTAGAAGTTACTGTTATATGACTCGTACCATACATGTGTATTGCAGGTGAAGAGCTTTTCACATCTATTTCGAGATCTGAAAGCGAACAGTAATTTCATAGCGTGTGGTGATGAACTCTTGCCAGTTGAGGTGTCTAAGAAACGACAGGCGCCGAGCAGTAATTCGAGCACAGACTCCATCAGCGAGTCCAGGAAGAGCAGAAAGAAGAAGCTACCAAAGCAACAAGAAATGGGTAAACAGTTTGTTGTTTTCTTAGTAATTGTAATGTTTGACTTAAAATCATATATACAGCTTAGTTGTCAAGTTATAACGATGCAAATGAGATTTTCATCGCTATTGGTGTGTGGTCATGTCTTCATATTTAACTGGATTACGGGCAGTCAGAAATCTTAGGTGAGTCAATAGTCCCGTGGATCAGACGGATCTATAGTCCTGTGGTAACACGCTGGACTGGTATTCCAGGTGTCACATGTTCAATCCCCGTCTGACCCTAATAAAATTAACAGTCTTTCAGATGGGACATTAAACCGAGGTCTCGTGTCGGTGCTGTATACAGTGCACGTAAAATAACCAGAGGAGACTCTGGAATGGGTCTCTGTCTGTATCATTGCACTATCCTCCAAAAATCTAAAATTACTAATCTCTTCAGGAGGCGTTGCTCATATGGGCAACCGGTAGCGACGATAAATAACCGCGAAACACACAGTCCCGTGGTCAACATGTTGGATTGCGAATCCAGGGATCGCAGGTTCGATCCCCCGTCTGACTCTAATAAAATTAACAGTCTTTTAGATGGGACTTTAAACAGAGGCAGGTCTCGGATCGGTGCTTTATACCATGTACGTAAACGGACCATAGTCTGACAACACTGACGGGTGCCAAAGAAAAGGACCAGGGGAGACTGGAATGGATATTTGTATCATTGCACTATCCTCCAACAATCTAAACTGACTAATCTCTTCAGGAGGCGTCGCTCATATGGGCAACCGGTAGCGACGATAAATAAACGTAAAACACACACCCGTTAGCATTACTCGAATGTGTGTCAGGAAACAGAACAGAAACATAATGTATTTATATAACGTGTACAATTACGTGTATCTTGCCTAGCTTAATATGCAAACAAGTCAAACAAAGAATATATGTGTAACTTCTCTGCGTTACATCGTATAGCTGAGAACGAATGTCTTAACACGGCTTGTGCACACAAAATACAGAGCGGATTAGGCGATTATTTCGTGCAAAAATATGTTCATGAAAGGTATTTATAGGGGATAGTGTGTGTGATAATCACTTCTAAGCTAGGACAAAGCTAGGACAACGCGAGGGCTATCGATATTTAATATTCAAATTCACAGTTTATACTGAAATTCTAGAAACTAGTTTGCTTATATGACAGACATAGTATCAATACCTGTGTTTGGTATATCGGATCATAGATGAATATTCACCTGAATATATTATATTATATATATATATATATATATATATATATTGTGTTTTTGAGTACGAGGGACATAGAGTGTACCATAAAGATGAAACTATCCCGTCGTCTTTTATCCAGAGAAGCAGTTAACAGCATTGCTACGGGTACACGTTTCCTAAAAAGGTTTTTCGTGTGCGGCTTTGCTGTTTTTATGACGGATATGTGGTGGTCATTTAGCGTACATATGTCGCATTCGGTGTGAAACAGAATTATAACATGTATGTAAATGCTGTATGTGCTCTGTCCTCGCAATACATGCTGTGTCTAGCCCTGGCAACAGTTGTTAGTTGTATTTTGTGAATGGTGGTGTTACGACTAGTTCTGTTCTCTCGCCAGTCTAGCAATCACTTATTTAATTGTGTGTTCAATTCTGTGACTGACAGTTAAGATTGAACTTTAATAATTGCGTTTACCGTAAAACCCGGCTGTGTTAGTGGCAACCTCAGCTCTAACCTGTATTAAGCAGCCAATTTCCAGATTCAAATGTTGTTTTATAATACATTTGACCTCTATTAAGCAGCCACATGTGCTGTGCTAAGTAGAAACTTTATGTGATTTCCTTGGCTGGCTGCTTACGACAGATTTTACTGCGCATGCATTAGTGTAATACATGAATATATAACACTTGCTACTTAAATCCATAGGTCAAATATACGAAAATAGCAGGCCAGAATCACCGTCATCGACGGCGATGTCGCGATACGACATGGGTCCACGATATAATCCAAATGGTTTGAGAGGACGAACACGTGACAGTCGAGAGAATGCTCAGAAAGCTCTCGTGAAAGATACATCAGTGGACATTGATATTGATGGTGTCACAAAGGGTAAATATAGCCGGTTAACTAATTCCCGTTAGTTCAAATTAACCTAGGTCTGTGAAATTGCCTTGCAGATGGTAGTTGGTTATTCAGAAGTTTACTCGCGAATACACATCCAGATGTTTATTCATAAGTTTATTTAGAAGTTTATTCAGACGTTTATTCTCAGAAGTTTATTCAGAAGTTTATTCAGACGTTTATTCAGAAGTTTATTCGTGAATACACACCTAGAAGTTTATTCAGACATTTATTCAGAAGTTGCGCGAATTCGCGAATACACACTCAGAAGTGTATTCAGAAGTTTATTCAGACGTTTATTCAGAAGTTGCGCGAATTCGCGAATACACATCCAGAAGTTTATTCAGACGTTTATTCGACAATCGTTAACTACAGTAACTGTCAAAAGTACAATCTGGGTTTCTGATGTGGGTAGGTGTGACGGCGCATGTGAACGCCCGAGACACAATACAGCACACACTTTGATTACTTTGTTTGCATAGCATACCGGAAACTTATATAAACCAAATATAACTCAGAATAGAATATGTAACCTAAATGCCATTCGTCAGCAATCTCAATTAGATCCACAGAATAGTGCAAGACATTTCAGGCTAGTAATTGGTCGGTGTTCAGTTCTTAGTCTTAGTTCGTGTTGATCCCAAGTTAATCTGATGCTATATAGTCAAGTGACAGTCTATGCGATTTATTTTTCAGAATTCTTCCCGCCTTCATATGTCGATCCTAGCGACGACGGTTGCAAGCCAGATAAAATGCTCAAATGTGATTGGGTGTATCCTTTACAATGACGCCATAGGGCGAAGAACTGGCTTGAATATGTGTTGGGGAAATGTCGATGGTATTTTCCACCGACTGTCTACTTTCACCCATGCACTGTATACATGTTAGCGGACTCCGAATATGAATACATGCATTTAAGCGCAACTGGTTCTTAAAACGAAACAACCATATCCCATACCGGAACTGCTGTACTGCCTGGAAAATGCATTCTTCAGTGTCGTCGATGGTATTTTCCACCGAATGTCTACGTTCACGCATGCACTGTATACATGTTAGCGGACTCCGAATATGCATACATGCATATAAGCGCAACTGGTTTTTAAAACGAGACAACCATATCCCATATCGGAACTCATCAACGGCCGTACTGCCTGGAAAATGTATTATTTAGTTTAGAGAGTATTTAGCGTAAACCGTGCCACCACCCCCATGAGTTTCTTATACTATGATATTACACCCGGTTTCTTGCACCAAGCCCCATAGACCAGTCGTATGATAATCAGGAATGTAAATACAAACATACTGGTATGTAGGTAATAAGATATTGACCGCCTCCGTGGTCGAGCGGTTAAGGTCTCTGACTTGTATACCACTGTAACCTATCACCACTGATGGTCACGGATTAAAGGCCTGCTCAGAACGTGTTTCGTTTATATGAAAAAATTGGCAGTTTCTTACGGAGGTTGTTGCAACAAGTACTGGTTAACCACTTGAGCCTGCCCAGGAAAGATGTTGTTAGGTAAACTGCCCGTCGCTCAAATGGGCAACCGGTAGCGACGTTAAATAA
The DNA here is from genome assembly GCA_014843695.1 of Archivesica marissinica. Lineage (NCBI taxonomy): Eukaryota > Metazoa > Mollusca > Bivalvia > Venerida > Vesicomyidae > Archivesica > Archivesica marissinica. The sequence goes on from CM026401.1 coordinate 58,345,022, forward strand.
ACTTAAATTTAAAAAAAAAAATTCACCAATCTCAAGCTTCTGATTGGTTCAGCTGGGTGTATATCTCATAATCAACCAATCGAACTCGAGTTTTATATTTTGTGAACAGTTTTATAACCTTGAGGCAAGATCAGAACCTATGTAGTGCGGAAGTATTACCTTAACGGGGTACAGTTATGGATTCCGTGGCCGTGATGCACGTCACAACCTTGTGGTGTTACCGAAGACTGGGGAGATTGTCTACTATGTTGCTGCTGTCGTTGTCTTGTATGACAAGGAGAGAGATGTACAACGGCACTACATTAAGCACAACGAGGAAATCACGTGGTACGTAATATGCAAATAGGCAATCACGAGGTACGTAATATGCAAATAGGAAATCAAGTGGTTGATTGTGATAAAGAGCGGGATGAGAACAATGACATTGCATATATATATCGGGAACAACACGTAATACACCGAACGACTTTAAAATCGCACCACTTATGGTATGGGGTTGTTTATCTTTGCACACTCGTAATTTTGGCACTTTCATAAAATTTGCCACAGGCTACGAATGACTACTGCTCATGACGTTCCTATAACAATTTATTTCGAAACACTTTATGGTAGACCTGCTATATTTGAAAAACAAAATATATACCCCGACAGAATTGGTGCGTTTTTAAAGTCAATCAGTGTATGTATTATACAAAGACTGAAATATGCACAACGGCATTAGTACAAGACGGATATGTAGTCCAGTGGTAACACGCTGGACTGGTAATCCAGGGATCGCAGGTTCGATCGCCCGTCCGTCTGACCCTAATACAATTAACAGTCTTTCAGATGGGACGTTAAACAGAGGTCTCGTGTCGGTACTTTACACCGTGCACGTAAAAGAACCAGAGGAGATTCTGGAATGGGTCTCTGTCTGTACCATTGCACTATCCTCCAAATATCTAAAATGACCAATCTCTTCATGAGGCGTCGCTCATATAGGCAACCGGTAGCGACGATATATAAACGTAAAACACACACGGCAGTATTATATCGCGGTAACCAACGATATGTTGGTGTGACGGAACTAAGATAAAGGAGATATATGGGCGCGTGTGTATTTGAGTTTATGAAGGGTCTTCCCTCCCGAAGGCACTGCAGAACGACACTCACGCGTTGAGGAGAGATATGTGCACATGTTGAGGAGAGATATGTACACACGTTGAGGAGAGATATGTACACACGTTGAGGAGGGATATGTGCACACGTTGAGGAGGGATATGTACACACGTTGAGGAGGGATATGTGCACACGTTGAGGAGGGATATGTGCACACGTTGAGGAGAGATATGTGCACACGTTGAGGAGAGATATGTGCACATGTTGAGGAGAGATATGTACACACGTTGAGGAGGGATATGTGCACACGTTGAGGAGGGATATGTGCACACGTGAGGAGGGATATGTGCACACGTGAGGAGAGATATGTGCACACGTTGGGGAGTATATGTGCACACGTTGAGGAGAGATATGTGCACAGTTGAGGAGGGATATGTGCACACGTTGAGGGAGATATGTGCACCGTGAGGAGGGATATGTGACACGTGGGGAGATATATGTGCACACGGAGGAGAGATAGGCACACGTTGAGGAGAGATATGTGCACACGTTGAGGAGGGATATGTGCACACGTTGAGGAGAGATATGTGCACACGTTGAGGAGAAATATGTGCACGCGTGAGGAGAGATAGTGCCACGTTGGGGAGAGATATGTGCACACGTTGAGGAGAGATATGCACACGTTGGTGAGAGATATGTGCACACGTTGGGGAGAGATATGTGCACACGTTGGGGAGATATATGTGCACACGTTGGTGAGAGATATGTGTACACGTTGGGGAGAGATATGTGCACACGTTGGGGAGATATATGTGCACACGTTGGTGAGAGATATGTGCACACATTGAGGAGAGATATGTGCACACGTTGGTGAGAGATATGTGCACACGTTGAGGAGAGATAATGATGAAAGAACAACTGTCATACTATGTATACATTAAGCAATTAGGCCACAATGTTGTGATAAGTGGTATGCGCTCAACGATTTTGCATTACGTATCGTGACGTATGTATTATGCAATTAGCCGACTACGTGACAGAATTGTATTAAATATGTATTATTGTAAAATTGAAATGGAGGTACACGATTATACGACCACGTGATAGCATAGTTTGCTGTTTTGCTACGTGTGTCCGAACGTGTAAATACAGTCTACATCCGCTATGTTAAAGTTGGTTATGTCGAATTATCCGGTTATCTCGAAGTCGGATCAAAGTCCCGTTTCAGACAGTATCATTTTACATATAACTGGCTCTGGTTATATCGAATTTCGTTAAGTCAAGCTTCGGTTATGTCGAAGTATTTTGTTCGATCCGACGGAATTCGACATAGCGGATGTAGACTGTAGTTGATCAACAAAATACAGTTTACCCTTCGAATTCATGGAACATGTTTTGGCTTACTCGCATGACTTAAGCTCCGATCATGTCGCTATGTTGTTTTACGAGGACCATCACATGCCCAAGTCACATGCTTGTCTTTCATTGCAGTATGACGATGCATCCGAACGAGTATCTGATTGCCACAGGACAAATGCATGGCAAGGATCCCGAGCATGCGGTCAGTGACAATAAAATATATAATTATTTGTATCAGGAGTATGTCGATCAGCTAATTGCCTACCACACTAGTGTCTACCACCCAGGTTGATACGCTGTGTTTTCCAGTCTGATATTACGTTTGCTGGTTTGATACGGTAATGAGCCCGTATCAAACAAGCAAAAAACGTATCTAGTACTAATTCCTGAGAAATTAACGCATGTACACTCAGTGCTTCCTGTAAGGTCCAAGTGTTTCAAATTTGACAGAATATATATTGTAGTTTCGTAGTAATAGTTGATATAAAGCTACATATATTGATATCAAGCTACCTCACAGACGGATCTGTAGTCCAGTGGTAACACTCTGGACTGGTAACCCAGGGATCGCAGGTTCGATCCCCCGTCTGACCATAATAAAATTAACAGTATTTCAAATGGTACGTTAAACCGAGGTCTCGTGTCGGTGCTTTACACCGTGCACGTAAAAGAACCAGATGAGACTCTGGAATGGGTCTCTGTCTGTATCATTGCACTATCCTCCAAAATCTAAAATGACTAATTTTTTCAGGAGGCGTCGCTCATATGGGCAACCGGTAGCAATGATAAATAAACATAAAACCACCACTCAAGTTACCTCTGGTGGATACCTATGCTGACATGAAACTAGCCACGTGACAGCCTCTGAATAATACCACTCCTGACGTTAACGTGTTTCAGTAGAGGATATGTTGTCCGATTAGCGCAGTGGTTAGCGCGCTCGCTTCTCACCAATGCAATCCGGGTTCGATCCTCGGACCGGGAAGTATGTGAGATGGTACGATGATCGCCATATCGGACAGGTGGATTTTCTCCGGGACCACATGTACGCTTTTATCCGTGTCAAATGAGAGTGATTAATATAAGTTGCTAAAACTTGCTTCGCAATCATTGTAAAAAAAAATAAAAATAAAAATTATGTGGTAATGCCATGTGATGCAGTAATGCTTTTTATATACTGCCAGCATAAAAACTGTGCACTTTTATATTAGATAGATATATTTTATTCCACCATATTATGAGATACATGTACATAATAAACACAGACAATTGATAACAAAATGAACAGATAAAATGGAACATAGAACTTTTTACACATATCTGCACTATAATATATTATTTGTGTATATTTATACATCTACACACATACTATACACATACACACAGATACACAAATACATGCATACATACATGCATATACATTCATATATACACGCATACACACACATATATATACACATACATACACATACACACATACACACACACACACACACACACACACATATATATATACATACACACATATATATATATACATACACACAGATACACAAATACATGCATACGTACATGCATATACATACATATATACACGCATATGCATACACACATACACACACATATATATAATATATATATATATATATAAATATAATATATATATGCATACACACATACACACACATACATAGACACATGCATATACATACATATACACAGATATACAGACTACTGGATATGTCATTGACATTAATATATGAACTATATTAACCATTTTATTAGCTATGTATACATATCTTTGTAGATCTGAGATCTTGTATTCATTATATTCATTATATTCATCAATACTTTCATGAAGTATGTGTACGTTACTTAGGAAAATGTCCGTCTTTTCAACTACAGAAAAGTCATTGTTATTTCTAAGACCGACTCGAATTAATTCCAAAGCATGTCCAAAGTAGCAACCCTAAACGAAAACGAAAACATTAGGGAATCAGAATTGGACAGTTTTAATTAAAATAATCCTTCACACATTGCACTAATATACCCAGTATTTAACCCTTTCAACACCACATACCTCTAAATAGGCTTACAAAAAGTGTAGATCCAGATGAGCCGGCTCGTGACGAGCCGTCTCAACAGGATCGGCACTGTTTGCCAGTGATATGACTATTTTTAGACATAATTACCCATTTTGATAAATGAACTTGTCCAAAGGTGATTTTCTGATTCATTTATTGGTTTATGAATATCATGGACCAGTCCATGTGAGTTACTTGGTGTTGAATGGGTTAAGCGCGTAGACGTCCACATGTGCTGCATATATTATTTTCGAAAAGGATATAAATTTTACCTCTAAGGCCAGTGCACAGTGTCATGTTGGTGTCAGTATATATTACAGTCGTACATTGGAATTGACAAGGTGCTTAGCTCGGCACGGGCACTGCGGTATGCCTAGTTTTATACAAATTTATTTTAGCTCGATTGAGAAACAAGCTCTTACAATTTATATTACTCACTCCCGAGACCTCATTCCTGATGGAATCCATCGCCACGAGGGAGAGAGAAGAGGCAACGTGGAATTTAAATACCTTGCTTACGGGCACAATCGTAACGGCTCCAGCGGGGCTCGAACTCCGGACTTTTCGCACCTGCGGTAGGCCTAGAAAACTGGGTACATTGTAGTAATACTGAATACCTGTTCATTCTATTACAGTCACATATTCGAATTTGGCATGGTATTTCGCTCAGCACGTACTCAGTGATCGGACTAGGGGTGTTCTATGGCGGTATTTTGTCCATCGGATTCTGTAAAGACGTATGTATTTGCTTGTAATTGTTCGTCATTATTGACAAAACACAGATATTCTACTTTGTTTTCTGTTGGTGTTTAATGTCTCACCGGCAGCTTAGACGTACGGTGACTCTCCGCCTAGTATCGACGAACCTCTGATCGTATTAGAGCCTTGAACGAGTACCCCAGTATAGAACCATCGACCATACCAAAAACCAGTTCGACTAGTATCGACCAACCTCTGAGAGGTAGTAGGGGCTTGGACGAGTACCCCAGTGTAGAACCATCGACCATACCAAAAACCAGTTCGACTAATATCGACCAACCTCTGAGAAGTAGTAGAGGCTTGGACCAGTATCCCAGTGTAGAACCATCGACCATACCAAAAACCAGTTAGATCGCGTCATTGCATGAAAGAATGTGGCCCCAGTGGGATTCGAACCAACCGGGGATAGAGGGGCCACAAGAGATTTATAGTCAACTATGGAGAATGGACATTTCTACATGTAATGTCCTATTATAGTGTATCCCACCACCCTCCAAATATTTGGACGAGTACCCGTGTGTGTCGAACCACCGACCATATCAAACCCCATGAGAGAATGTGGCTATAGTGGGATTCGAACCATGTAATTTCCTATTATAGTGTATCCCACCACCCTCCAAATATTTGCCACAGAAACAGTAATTCAACCAATAAACAAACATCGCATACGACGTTTGTTGACATAGCAACGTAAAGCATATAGTGTCTATATATACATGCGTTGTACATATGCATAGCTATCTTTAGTCTTAGTGTATACAAATTTATTTTAGCTCGATTGCGAAACACGTTCTTACAACTTGTATTAATCATTCTCGAGACCTCATTCCTGATGGAATCCGTCGTCACGCTGGAGAGAATTAGAGAAAAGAGATTAGTCATTTAAGATTTTGGAGGATAGTGCAATGATACAGACACTTCTTTTCCGTGCACTGATTAAGGCAGCGACACGCGATATCTCTGTTTAAAGTCCCATATGAAGGACTGTTAACAGTATTATGGTCAGACGGGAGATCGAGCTTACGATCCCTGGATACCAGTCGAACGTATTAATTAACCACTGGGCTACTTGCACGTGCATAGTCTATGTTGGATGAATGTGTAGTAGCAATTGTATAGGTAACACGAAAAACTATTATATATAAATCCGAACTTAATATTCTCTGTTGAAAGAAGTCAACGGGTGCATGTATAGTAGTTTTTATTTCTGCATAGGCATATACCCATGTAATAGAAGGACAATTGAAAACTCACTCTGCATAACACACACTCGCATAGTGTATTGGGTGAATGTATATAAATTATAAAGTGCATACTTTAGTAATTAAATGCAAATATGTTGAGAATAACATGAAACCATATCCAACATAATAGTATATACCACAGTCTGTCTGTATCAGCTGGGAATCATATGGGAACCAAATATTATTGCAGAATTTCAACTACGTAAATACATTGACCTGGCCATTTCTGGATTCCAGCTCAAGCCTGTATTTCTACACGCACACCAGTGAGAGCTTGGAACTAGTTCCCTGAAAACAAATGGACAATGTTAATACTTATAATACGAATACATAGCAGTAATTCCTATCACATACATTCGCATTCGTCCAGAAAATGCATTTGATTTCGCTTTGTAATGTTCATTTAAAGTTAATAACAGAAAGAGTACTGTTCAGCTTTGGTAAACATAGACGAGGCGTGTAGTGTGTTCGCGATGCCGTTAAATAATAAATATTTAACTAAACACGTCTCGTTTTCAACTTTTAAACATAATACAGTATACATTAAATATTAATAATGCTACACCTGATGAGCACATAACAAACGAAATGCTTTGAAGTTAATGTGAAAGTAAGTATATGAATTGTTATTCTCTCTGAACTTCATATGCTCTGTTGAAAAAGGTCAACGGGTGTATATATACTCAACAACATTCCTGGTGTTTTCCCATATTTGGGGTCAAACTAATAACCATATAATATAAATATTCATATCATCTCATTGAATACATTTGTACAGATCTTTATACAATGAATTGCTGTATACTAATCTGGAGTAAAACGCACCAAATGACAAAATTGAATATGAAACTATTTATATTGTATGGTTATTAGTTGATTCGTAATATTATAAAACACCAAGTGACCGATTAGGTCGTCCGCCTCCGTGGTCGAGTGGTTATGATCGCTGACTTGTATACCACTGTAACCACTGTATCACTGATGCTCATGGGTTCGAGCCCCGCTCAGGCCGTGTCTCATTTATATGAGGTTAGTGCACCAAGTACTGGTTAACCGCTGGAGCCTGCCCAGGAACGATGTTGTTATGTAAGCCGTCCGCCGGCGATATAGCCCAAAATGTTGTTGATGCAGGTGTAAAACCCGAAATATAACATAACATATAACATAACTTGACCGATTAGGAATTGTGTTGAGTGTATACTAGTTATTCTATGGTTGCATGGTTGGAATTATTAGGCGATTTCGATTATGGCAATACCCGGATAAGCAAAATATCGTTTGCGTAATATGTAATTGACGATTTGGTTTTTAAGGTAATGACATGCTAGCCAGCCCCCAATTGTTCAGCCTAGATGCTTTTAAACATTTAACACAACTTCATTGCTATCTTGTATATTGCTTTTAAGTTATAACAGTTTTAGCTTATCATCCTTTTAACTTCTTTGCGGCTTCACGCGCAACATGCCTACATCACCGCGAGGGGTTTGACATTAAATGAATATATAGATTAATAGTTATTGTAACGTGATGTACATGTAATATAATTATACTCAAACCATAAAACAAAGTGTGCACTTTTATAGAGAGCGTTACTTGTTCGTTACACATTTTAGAATAATGGATCTTACTATCATGAGTGAAGAAAATAATCCTTCGCACATTGCACTAATCTACCCAATAGTTCGCATATTTTTATACCAAATGTGCCTTTATTTCTAAAAGGATATATATATTATACCTCTACGAGAGGTGAACAGTTTCTCTTTGGTGTCAGTCTATAAAGTTGAAAATTAATATCCTATTCAATTGGTTCGATCCCCCGTCTGACCCTAATAAACATTAACAGTCTTTCAGATGGGACGTAAAACCGAGGTCTCGTGTCGGTGCTGTACACTGTGCACGTAAAAGAACCAGAGGAGATTCTGGAATGGGTCTCTGTCTGTGTCATGCACTATCTTCCAAAATCTAAAATGACTAATCTCTTCAGGAGGCGTCGCTCATATGGGCAACAGGTAGCGACGATAAATAAACGTAAAACACACCTATTAAATAGTGCAGTCACACTTGTCGAATACGACAGGGCGTTTTGCTCAGCACGAACATTCAAGGCCTGCATGATTTTCCTAACATTTGCTTCAACATTTATTGACAATTCGTGTGTACAACAATGACATAAATCGTATATACTATGCATAATTATACAAATGTGTTCATATGTTTTGTTCTATACATTGTATATATAGAATTAATGCAATAAAATATGATTAAACTAAAATGTTTCTAACATTATTCTGTTGATGATTCTGATGAAAACATATTTATTCCAGGGTGCTGGTAACTATATGTGTGCCCTGGATGGGAGCGACAAGCACGTGTTGAGCGTGTGGGAATGGCAGACAGAGCGTGTTATTGCACGAACAACGGTAAGAAGACGCTACTGGCATTATACCATGTATACATATACAATGATCTATACACACACGACTTATATTATATCTCTCTGATATGCTGACGTCACTGTGACGTTCAAGCTTATATGTATCTCGGAAACATAATATTGAATCTGAATTGATAAAACACAAGCGCCACGTTATTGTGTAAATGGTTATCAATTCGTAAAACAGATTTACTATTATAGTGTGACATATTATTGCTTTTTGATAAGTCTAGTTCTTAGCACCATGCTCTGTAGATTAAAGCCGGATGAAGTCTGGAAAAGTCATTTACGGAATTTGTCGGAATAAAGACATGGATTATTTACATACAAACATGTGTTGTATTTACTCGCAAATACGTCATATTTTATTTCAACTTCCGATGGCTATTCGTTTTTGTACGGTATTGTGTAGGTAAATATCCTTATATCCTACTAACTTACTCTATTTGGGTGGCAATATGAAGTTTTAAAATCTCTATTGACCCTTTATTGTATACTGTTTTCTTAATATGATATGAAAATGTGCTTAAGAGCCATATTTATTCATTGCTTTCTAGCGCAGTTATAGCTTCTTGTAAAACCTATAATAGTAAACTGGTTTATATATAGAAATATGAAGACTCAACGGTCTGTAGCTAGCCTGGGAACAGGCGTTGCTATAGTTTGCATGGTCAGTCATATAAATATAGTCTAACACCGAGACCATGAACCATGTCCGTATTGAGTTTCTGATAATATTTTGCCAGAAGCAAATTAGTGAAAGATCGACAGGCTGGAACCCAGGCTAGTCTGTAGCTATATTGTATAATAAACAGGTTTCTATATAATAGAAATGTGATGCATCATCTGTATGTAGCTACATGTACAAGTTATAATATTATATTAAACTGTGTCTATATATAGAAATGTGATGCATCATCTGTATGTAGCTACAGGTACATGTTATAATATTATATTAAACTGTTTATATATATAGAAATGTGATGAATCATCTGTATGTAGCTACATGTACATTTTATAATAATATTATTATATTAAATTAGTTTCTATATATAGAAGTGTGATGCATCATCTGTATGTAGCTACATGTACATTTTATAATAATATTATTATATTAAATTAGTTTCTATATATAGAAGTGTGATGCATCATCTGTATGTAGCTACATGTACATTTTAGAATAGTATATTAAACTGGTTTCTATATATAGAAATATGATGAATCAACGGCAAGTAGCAACTGTAGCAGGTTTTAGCAAACTGGTTTCTGTATTTAGAACTGTATTGTATATTCGATATAATATAACTATTTAAAACACTGTCGTGACGTCATATCTTTGTACTAGCAATCCATTATTTTTAATATTGGACTGCTGTGAAAGTATTAGATCAAATCCTACACGTAAACATACGAAACAAGTGTGTGTGTGTTCTAAGTACGATATAAGCCTTAAACAGATCCAATATGTAAAATATTGGACTGTGTGAGTCACGTAGCGCCGAAGACAGTATTAATATTTTACATATTGGATCGTTTTCGGCTTATATCCTCTACATAACAAATTAAATTCTACAATGACATGGACGTAAAGTTGTATGTTCACACCAAAACAGTAGATTTAAATAGTTGTATGATATGGTGTACACAATGTATATCCCAACAACCAGAGGAATGCTACTATATCCATGTTATAAGCAATTCTTATTTAATACTGATCCCTCATAACACCACGTAAAAAGATGAAAATTGAACTTATGTCTTGTTTCGACTTATTTCAAACGGATGTAAAAACGTCCACTTGTTTTATTATTCCCAAATATCTTAATGCAAAATGACGTTATTACGTTTGGGCAACCTCAACAAGTTGTGATTCTTACATTGCGTTAATTTGCATTACGGCAGATTGGAAAAATATTAAAATCTGCGAAATTATCACTTCAATATGAGCCATATCGAGACGCATTAAAATGGTATCCACCAGTATATATTGATGTATCAATATGTATCAATTTGGTTATCCAGTCTGACACCGGGTTTCCGTCTACCTCTGGAAATACCAAGGGATGCTATATCACGTCATTCCATAACAAGTGATGACTGATAGGATGGGGACTCAGAATGGGTAGATCTTACCTCCATGATTCTCTGTTATGGAATTGCAGGTTACCTCGAGTATCTGGGAAGTAATAGACAGTAATATCTAAGATAAGAGAGCGGCACTAAATACTAGACATGATCAGACAGAGTATTACGAAGCTGGGGAATTATATAATTGATGAACTTATTAAATATGTAGAGTTTGAAATTGAGATAATATGTTTGACACTATTCCCAAGTGTCCGAAACGGGCATTGTACTTTGGTACACTGACACCAAACGGAAAATGTGCACTTGCCTTAGAGGCATCAAGTATCAAAATGTGCGAAATATTGGTAAATTAGTGCAATGTGTGAAGGATTATTTTCTTCACATATTATAGTAAAATCCATAATTCTAAAACTTGTAGCGAAAGAGGAACGCTCAATATAAAAGTGCATTTTTTGTATAAAAGTGCTTTTTTGTATAAAAGTGCTTTTTTGCATAAAAGTGCTTTTTTATTGGTGTCAGTTTATTATATTTTATATTGGTAGTGATGATAAGAATCTGAATAAATTAACTAGTAAGATGATACGGGTAAGTGGGACATAATTTAGTGTTTGATTGTCGTGTGATGTAGTGTTACATTAGGGTACTATTTTAACCATAATCCTGATAGTTGTATGTCCTTCTATTGCAATAAACTTTGATGACAACAGAAGGTAATTTGCATGCATGAATGTTGTTTTCTGTTATTCTATGAAACATACAGTTGTTATCTTAAACATACTTAGTTGTTTGTAGCATGTCCCGTCTAACAGTTTAATCTAACATTTGATGATGAATTCGTCATGGAAACCGTCAGAGATAATGATATTAAAATATAATTCTGGTCAAATCTCATTTTCGAAAATTCGCCCAGTTTGTCGTTTGTGATGAAATGTGTCACGTGCATCCATGTGAGTAACATGCAATGTTCAGCACTGGCATGAGATACTTTTATCGTTTAAAATCCAACAGAACATATATCGTTTTGTGTTGTGCTCTCACGGTTTAGGTCATATGGCAGCTATAGACCTGCTATTCGTAACAACGGGTGTCACATCCAAGCAGTATGTTGAGTACGGACGGACGGACATCCGTGTAGGAGCATCGACCTTCAAATGATGTAAAATAAAAATGATGTTCAATTGCCAATGTAACTGCAAATATCTTTTATAATGATGAATATTATATATATTTAAAAAAATTATGTTCATGTAAAAGATGTTTGTTTAATCCATATATACTTATATTAGTTTTACCAATTAAGTCATTGATTTACTAGGTTAATATTCGTTATGGCTAACAAGCACATTTGTCTTACCCACATAACTTAGATATGTCTTACCATTTTTCAGCATTTATCTAAGAAACAAATTAATAATAAATATGCATACTATTATTAGGGATTCTAATGTTATAGCTGTTACCATTATTTTATGTTATATATATAGTCTGTTCAAAAGCTCATTAAGAGCTTGTGTTGTATTGTTGCCGGCTCAAAATAAAATTTATCTTATCTTTCCAAATACAAGTTCGTAATTCAATATTACATGTGAGATCCAAATCCTTCCTCGGTGATAATACAATATTTACAATACAATATTTACAATACAATATTTACAATACAATATTTACAATACAATATTTACAATACAATATTTACAATACAATATTTACAATACAATATTTACAATACAATATTTATTGCATTAAACATCAGCAGATGCTTATAGCATCACATATGTACACAGTTTACAGAGAAGTATGAAATATAACAGTATAATAGCAATGTAAGGAATGATGGTAATGATCTATTGATTTCTTGTGTGATTTGCATAATAACTATACTTAGCAAGGTTTAAGATCTGTGTTTGTGACTGACAAGTCATTAAAGATAAGAATGTATGCATGTTAGGCCAGGAACAAAAATAACGTTTTACATCTTTAAATTTCGGACAGAATAAAAGGAAATGAATGTTGGTATTACAGTTATTACAAATTCGTAAATTTCTACTTAAATTTGAGTATCTTCCCTTTTCAATTGCTAGGTCATGTGATGATGTTCTAAATTTAGATAAGGCTATTCTGAATTTAGCTTCCGTTATACTGTTTAGATACGTTTTGACTTCAAATTCATGTTTAAAAATAGAATAGGTTTCCAGGCGAGTCGAATTATTTATTGCAGAATACCAACTTTGGTGATATATATCTAATATTCTTTGTTTTATGAGATTATAATTTATATATATTGATACAGTCCATGCCGTTAAATATTAACCGATTCATATGAGGTTGTAAAACAACAAATAAATTGCCTATGTGAAGTTGATTATAATTATTCTTATTTATATGGTTGCGTTTCTATTGCGCTTAAAGTATATTACACGTGACTGTGTCTCCAAAGCAAGTATCAACACTATATTCAGAAAGTGTTCACAAATTCTAGAAATGCGACAGGTTTGTCTTTTAGATTTTCAGAGCTTGTATGAATAAACGGATATTAAATTAATATAATGTGATCATTTGGAAATACTTTTATATAACACATTCCCTAAATATACAAATTGTTTCATTTAAATAAAATTATGTAAGAATAATGTATATAAGAGTACCAGTGTATGTGTATACATTGTATGTTGTTGTTGTTTGTGCACGTGTAACAGTTGTTACAATGAATGAATAAAATAATTTGAAAAAACAGAACGAAAATCTAAGACAACATTTCATGCAATTCTGATATATTCATAAGCCTAGTGCGTTGCAATGGCGCATACATAAATGATATTAGCTATTTGAGGGCCCTAAGGAAGATTAATTCAGAACTAATTAGGTCACTATCTATAAATAACGAAATGTATCTATCTATGCACATCGTCATTTCATAAGAATAATTAGAAGCTACATATGTGTAAATGTTCAAGAGAAGCTACCTATTTGTAAATGTTCAAGAGAAGCTACCTATTTGTAAATGTTCAAGAGAAGCTACCTATTTGTAAATGTTCAAGAGAAGCTACCTATTTGTAAATGTTCAAGAGAAGCTACCTATTTGTAAATGTTCAGGATAATTGTGACATAGGTTAATTGAACTTTAGCCAAGTCGTATATATAGAATTGTGTATTATAATATAAACGATGATTTTTAGAAACGAGATTTTACAATGTTTACCAAAAATATTCACAAGATCATCGATATTTCTATACAATTTCTGCTCAAATCTCAATTTCAATCCAAAGTGATACGATTGGTTGAGTTGGAGATGTGCACTCAGCTGAGCCAATCATAAGCTTGAGACTGTGTTTTAAATCTGAAAAAGGCTTTATAGCCTCGGTTACTGGCTATGTTCCCAATCTTTGTCAGTTACATCATTACATGTCATATACCTCTGCTTAAAGACATTGGGCTGACCTAGACTATGGACAAGTATTGCAGGTGGAGTTGCAGCAGAACATGGGTTTTACTCTTATATTTCCTGCCAATACTGGTAACAAATTAAGGCCCAGACAGAGTTATCGATAATCAATTAATTGTTAATATCAATATTGTATGCATAAACTCCCATAAAGTTATGTTATAAAATGAATCTGTCGGTGCCTCAAAATATACACTAAACATAGTATAGCCAGTTAGAACAGTTACAAGTTAGGTTATCATGTAGCATGAGGAAAGCAATCATAAGTAGTATATACAGTGTTCCTTTCATCTGTGTACTAGTGTCGAATGATAATTTGATATTTGTAAACATATGCATTCGACCATATTATTTACCTGGATGGATATGTTTATGCACTGTCTTTTCATGCTACATCTACGATTAAAAGTTCTAGATAACTTGACATGATAAACGACTCACCTAAATTATCTTATATGGACTAGTTTAATATTTTCCGGCGATTTTCTTTATCATTCCAGGACAGTACATCCATTTAAGGACAATACGTATTAAATACATATATAGCAAACATAATACTAATCATTCCAAACTCTGTACAGGCTTTAGACTATGTCGGCAAAGAGACGGTATGATATATAAAGTGCATGAACGTGTTGTTTCACGCGTTACATTGTAGAGATGCTAGTTGGTTTGTTTTTCCTGTTTGTGTTCTTGTTTGTTTTTCCTTCCTCGTGCGCTTGTTTTTGGAGTTTTTAAATCGCACTGGTAACTTAGATCACATATTGCCTTTCCAGCTTGTATTGATGGAGTAGTCCGGCCACCCATACATTAAGTCAGTTGGGCAGCTTCCTCGCGTGACATACATCGGGAATCATGGCGGGATTCGAACCAATAGCGATGGAGTGTGCATTACGTGAACGTATCTATCTCAAGGTGCATTACGTGAAATTAGCTATATTAAGGTGCATTACTTGAAATTACCTATCTTAACGTGCATTACGTGAAATGACCTATCTTTACGTGCTTTACGTGATATTAACTATATTAACGTGCATTACGTGAAATTACCTATCTTAACGTGCATTACGTGAAATGACCTATCTTTACGTGCTTTACGTGATATTAACTATCTTAACGTGCATTATGTGAAATGACCTATCTTTACGTGCAGTACGTGAAATTAACTATATTAACGTGCATTACGTGAACTTAACTATATTAACGTGCTTTACGTGATATTAACTATATTAACGTGCATTACGTGAAATTATCTATCTTAACGTGCATTACGTGAAATTAACTATATGAACGTGCATTACGTGAAATTATCTATCTTAACGTGCATTACGTGAAATTAACTATATTAAGATAGAATGCTGATTTAAGAACACGTTGCATCAAGACATATTATTGGCATATACCAAATATGGTTAAAGTTAATGCAATTACAAAATGAAAATGGCAGTTCGGAAATTATCTTTATACGTTTTAAAGCATTTGAACGTCGTAGATCATGTGTCAATATCTAAACAGATATACGTAATAGTTAATATTGTTTTCAATGATTAATACTCAATTGTTGTTTTTGTGTGTGTGCGTTGTTTATAAGACTGTATGTCTCCCCATAAGTGTTCGTTCAGATTAGTGTCCGTCACCATATTACCATACATGTTCGTTTAGATTAGTGTCCGTTACCATATTACCATACATGTTCGTTTAGATTAGTGTCCGTTACCATATTACCATACATGTTCGTTCAGATTAGTGTCCGTCACCATATTACCATACATGTTCGTTGAGATTGGTGTCCGTCACCATATTACCATACATGTTTCACTTTGTAATGTTTTGTATTGGTGCTTTGTTCATGGGCCAGAAATGGCTTATTAGGAAATCGAGATATATAATATCATAATATATATGGTGACACCGTATTACATTACACAGGCAAGCCTGCAATGCAGGTTATGTCTATATACACTTAGGGCCACTTGTAACCCGACACTTATATAATTCGGTATTATTGCATTATTTGTGAAAGGATTGTGGTCACGTTTGGACCAAGAATAAATCAACATGGCATATGTACATACTAGAAATTTCTTTTAATTCATCAACAATAATGTATAAAACTTAACAAATAACAAACATCACTGTATTATCAAAATTCACAAAATAATGACACAAAGCAAAATCCGAACAATGTGAAAAGTCACCCAATACAATCCGTATGTCCGAGAAACTAATATATAGTGTGTCCTCCCATGTCTCTCACGACGTGCACACACCTCCGTCTCACAGGTGAAGATTATGATCATTTTTGTTCAGATAATGTAGCTGAATAACATAATCTATGATTTCAAATTAATATATTGAACCATGATTTAAAAGTGTCTGGTCTTGCCCTGTGTTATTTTGTGAATTTTGATTTTACAGTGATGTTTGTTATTTGTTAAATTTTGTACCTTTTTGTTCATCAATTCAAACGAAATGTCTTGTATGTACGTATGATGTGTTGATTTATACATAGTCCTAATTAGAACGAAATCCTTTCACAAATAATCCAATTATACCGATTTCTTTAAGTGTCGGGTTACAAGTGGCCCTAAGTGTATATTGGCATTGTTATTATGCACGCCATGTTTAACCCCTTCCAGTCTACTGCGTTTACCAAGTTTAGACATATGTTTGTACATCACATGGATAATGCGTCACCATTTTTATATATCATTTCACAAATACCACACTGACGTTTTTAGTAAATAGTATTGTATTATGCTTCACCGGTGTGTTGTTTTCTGGCATAAGGAATGCAGCATAATGTGTTTCACTGTAGTATTGTATGTTTGTTTTTTTATAAGAAACAGGCCACTTACAGTTGCATGGTAGTTCAAGCAATGGCAGCTGGTGGTGGTAGTCAGTTTGAGTAGTGGTATGTGCGGGGTACTTGTAGTCCAAGTAAATGTCCCCGCCGGCGATATAGCCCAAAATGGTGCTGATGCAGGCGTAAAACCCGAAATATAACATAAGTAAATGTCGTTTCGGATTCGCAACAGTAATGGAGTGGTAGTCCGTCAGTCTGCGAGGGACTTGTACATAGTCAAGTATTGATCGTTTCGGATTCGGAACAGTAATGGAGTGGTAGTCCGTCAGTCTGCGAGGGACTTGTACATAGTCAAGTATTGATCGTTTCGGATTCGGAACAGTAATGGAGTGGTAGTCCGTCAGTCTGCGAGGGACTTGTACATAGTCAAGTATTGATCGTTTCGGATTCGGAACAGTAATGGAGTGGTAGTCCGTCAGTCTGCGAGGGACTTGTACATAGTCAAGTATTGATCGTTTCGGATTCGGAACAGTAATGGAGTGGTAGTCCGTCAGTCTGCGAGGGACTTGTACATAGTCAAGTATTGATCGTTTCGGATTCGGAACAGTAATGGAGTGGTAGTCCGTCAGTCTGCGAGGGACTTGTACATAGTCAAGTATTGATCGTTTCGGATTCGCAACAGTAATGGAGTGGTAGTCCGTCAGTCTGCGAGGGACTTGTACATAGTCAAGTATTGATCGTTTCGGATTCGGAACAGTAATGGAGTGGTAGTCCGTCAGTCTGCGAGGGACTTGTACATAGTCAAGTATTGATCGTTTCGGATTCGGAACAGTAATGGAGTGGTAGTCAGTCCGTCTGCGAGGGACTTGTACATAGTCAAGTATTGATCGTTTCGGATTCGGAACAGTAATGGAGTGGTAGTCAGCCCGTCTGCGAGGGACTTGTACATAGTCAAGTATTGATCGTTTCGGATTCGGAACAGTAATGGAGTGGTAGTCAGTCCGTCTGCGAGGGACTTGTACATAGTCAAGTATTGATCGTTTCGGATTCGGAACAGTAATGGAGTGGTAGTCAGTCCGTCTGCGAGGGACTTGTACATAGTCAAGTATTGATCGTTTCGGATTCGGAACAGTACTGGAGTGGTAGTCAGTCCGTCTGCGAGGGACTTGTACATAGTCAAGTATTGATCGTTTCGGATTCGGAACAGTAATGGAGTGGTAGTCCGCCCGTCTGCGAGGGACTTGTACATAGTCAAGTATTGATCGTTTCGGATTCGGAACAGTAATGGAGTGGTAGTCCGTCAGTCTGCGAGGGACTTGTACATAGTCAATATGGACGGTTCGGATTCG
The DNA here is from genome assembly GCA_014843695.1 of Archivesica marissinica. NCBI lineage: Eukaryota > Metazoa > Mollusca > Bivalvia > Venerida > Vesicomyidae > Archivesica > Archivesica marissinica. The sequence goes on from CM026401.1 coordinate 58,363,689, forward strand.
GAACCAGTAAGGGAGTGGTAGTCCGCACGTCTTGCGAGGGATATGTACATAGTCAAGGATTTGATCGCTTCGGATCGGAACAGTAATGGAGTGGTCGTCAGCCCGTCGGCGAGGGACTGGGACATAGTCAAGGATTGCTCGTTTCGGTTCGGAACAGAGGAGGGGTAGTTCAGTCAGATGAGAGGGACTGTACATAGTCAAGTAGTGTATCGTTTCGGATTCGGAACAGTAATGGAGTGGTAGTCCGCCCGTCTGCGAGGGACTTGTACATAGTGAAGTATTGATCGTTTCGGATTCGGAACAGTAATGGAGTGGTAGTCCGCCCGTCTGCGAGGGACTTGTACATAGTCAAGTATTGATCGTTTCGGATTCGG
>CM026401.1:58365062-58447965 GCA_014843695.1 Archivesica marissinica
TCTGCGAGGGACTTGTACATAGTCAAGTATTGATCGTTTCGGATTCGGAACAGTAATGGAGTGGTAGTCCGTCAGTCTGCGAGGGACTTGTACATAGTCAAGTATTGATCGTTTCGGATTCGGAACAGTAATGGAGTGGTAGTCCGTCAGTCTGCGAGGGACTTGTACATAGTCAAGTATTGATCGTTTCGGATTCGGAACAGTAATGGAGTGGTAGTCCGTCAGTCTGCGAGGGACTTGTACATAGTCAAGTATTGATCGTTTCGGATTCGGAACAGTAATGGAGTGGTAGTCCGTCAGTCTGCGAGGGACTTGTACATAGTCAAGTATTGATCGTTTCGGATTCGGAACAGTAATGGAGTGGTAGTCCGTCCGTCTGCGAGGGACTTGTACATAGTCAAGTATTGATCGTTTCGGATTCGGAACAGTAATGGAGTGGTAGTCCGTCAGTCTGCGAGGGACTTGTACATAGTCAAGTATTGATCGTTTCGGATTCGGAACAGTAATGGAGTGGTAGTCCGTCAGTCTGCGAGGGACTTGTACATAGTCAAGTATTGATCGTTTCGGATTCGGAACAGTAATGGAGTGGTAGTCCGTCCGTCTGCGAGGGACTTGTACATAGTCAAGTATTGATCGTTTCGGATTCGGAACAGTAATGGAGTGGTAGTCCGCCCGTCTGCGAGGGACTTGTACATAGTCAAGTATTGATCGTTTCGGATTCGGAACAGTAATGGAGTGGTAGTCCGCCGTCTGCGAGGGACTTGTACATAGTCAAGTATTGATCGTTTCGGATTCGGAACAGTAATGGAGTGGTAGTCCGTCAGTCTGCGAGGGACTTGTACATAGTCAAGTATTGATCGTTTCGGATTCGGAACAGTAATGGAGTGGTAGTCCGCCCGTCTGCGAGGGACTTGTACATAGTCAAGTATTGATCGTTTCGGATTCGGAACAGTAATGGAGTGGTAGTCCGCCCGTCTGCGAGGGACTTGTACATAGTCAAGTATTGATCGTTTCGGATTCGGAACAGTAATGGAGTGGTAGTCCGCCCGTCTGCGAGGGACTTGTACATAGTCAAGTATTGATCGTTTCGGATTCGGAACAGTAATGGAGTGGTAGTCCGCCCGTCTGCGAGGGACTTGTACATAGTCAAGTATTGATCGTTTCGGATTCGGAACAGTAATGGAGTGGTAGTCCGCCCGTCTGCGAGGGACTTGTACATAGTCAAGTATTGATCGTTTCGGATTCGGAACAGTAATGGAGTGGTAGTCAGCCCGTCTGCGAGGGACTTGTACATAGTCAAGTATTGATCGTTTCGGATTCGGAACAGTAATGGAGTGGTAGTCAGCCCGTCTGCGAGGGACTTGTACATAGTCAAGTATTGATCGTTTCGGATTCGGAACAGTAATGGAGTGGTAGTCAGCCCGTCTGCGAGGGACTTGTACATAGTCAAGTATTGATCGTTTCGGATTCGGAACAGTAATGGAGTGGTAGTCAGCCCGTCTGCGAGGGACTTGTACATAGTCAAGTATTGATCGTTTCGGATTCGGAACAGTAATGGAGTGGTAGTCAGCCCGTCTGCGAGGGACTTGTACATAGTCAAGTATTGATCGTTTCGGATTCGGAACAGTAATGGAGTGGTAGTCAGCCCGTCTGCGAGGGACTTGTACATAGTCAAGTATTGATCGTTTCGGATTCGGAACAGTAATGGAGTGGTAGTCAGCCCGTCTGCGAGGGACTTGTACATAGTCAAGTATTGATCGTTTCGGATTCGGAACAGTAATGGAGTGGTAGTCAGCCCGTCTGCGAGGGACTTGTACATAGTCAAGTATTGATCGTTTCGGATTCGGAACAGTACTGGAGTGGTAGTCAGCCCGTCTGCGAGGGACTTGTACATAGTCAAGTATTGATCGTTTCGGATTCGGAACAGTAATGGAGTGGTAGTCCGTCAGTCTGCGAGGGACTTGTACATAGTCAAGTATTGATCGTTTCGGATTCGCAACAGTAATGGAGTGGTAGTCCGCCCGTCTGCGAGGGACTTGTACATAGTCAAGTATTGATCGTTTCGGATTCGGAACAGTACTGGAGTGGTAGTCAGCCCGTCTGCGAGGGACTTGTACATAGTCAAGTATTGATCGTTTCGGATTCGGAACAGTAATGGAGTGGTAGTCAGCCCGTCTGCGAGATACTTGTACATAGTCAAGTATTGATCGTTTCGGATTCGGAACAGTACTGGAGTGGTAGTCAGCCCGTCTGCGAGGGACTTGTACATAGTCAAGTATTGATCGTTTCGGATTCGGAACAGTAATGGAGTGGTAGTCAGTCCGTCTGCGAGGGACTTGTACATAGTCAAGTATTGATCGTTTCGGATTCGGAACAGTAATGGAGTGGCTGTCCGTCCGTCTGCGAATGACTTGTACATAGTCAAGTATTGATCGTTTCGGATTCGGAACAGTAATGGAGTGGTAGTACGTCCGTCTGTCCGAGTAATAGTATTATCGGCGTACGTGTAGTCCCAAGTAATGGTCGGTTCGAAATCGCAACAGTCCGAGTAACGTTAAACCCGGGGTACTGTACTAGTAGTTCAAGCGATGGTAGTTTGAGGTAGACATGCACATATGGTGCAATTAATGTAGTGTGTAACGTAGCACCAGACATGCTTCCACAGAATTATCTCACTTATATTAATCGCTCTCGAGACCTCATTCCTGGTGGATTCCATCGCCATGAGGGAGAGAGAAGAGGCAGTGTGGAATGTAAATGCCTTACCTAAGAGCACACTCGTAAAGGCTCCAGTGGGGCTCGAACTCTGGGCCTGGCGCACCTGAAGCGAACGCGCTAACACAGCGCTATCACGATTTATAGGTCAAGGCTATAGCCTTGTGTTGTATGTATATATATATATATAATATATATATACAATATATATATTCCAATTCGGTTAAGCTGCGAGGCTAATGACTTTTGATGTAAACATTATTCAAGAACACAACATGTGATCTTGTTTTATAATTTCAATATATATTTATAGCTTAATCTATGTAACTGAATGCATAAAAAAGCTAACGTAAACATTTTTTTAAAAATAATTACTAAATATTATTTGGTTGGTTAGCTGGTTGACGGTATGTAGTATCATTACCATGTTTAAATGTTAATTGTAATTTCTGCAGACATCCACGGATCCCGTGCACTGTGCGTGTTTCTATCCGGATGGCACAAACAACAGCATATTATTGACGTACGGAGCACGTCATATCTACTTCTGGAAAATTTTCTACGACGTCGCGCGAAAAAAAGAGGCCAAGATCCTCCGAGATAGGAATAGTGGAATATTTGAGGTAAATATTACAGTTATGAACACACATGTAAATTAATTCACCACAAACTGAAATATGTATATATTGTTGAAATAATACAATAATGTAACTGTTGATAGATAGATAAATGTTTATTTACGTCTCATTTTTGTACAAGCATACACAACATATTGAAACAGTAATATTAAAACAATGTACAAAACCACTCATGTTTGAGTTATAAGAGACAAACTAAGATATAATATAACAGCATCTTAAAACTTACTTTAAATTCAATTTAAAAAATACAGATTTATAAAACAGTAAAACTATACATCCCAGGTTAAAATGTTGCATTTACATATATGTATACAAAAGTTAAATCGTAATAGTATTATAAAGCTGTTTAATTTCTATATACATGATTCAGGTTTTATATAAAATATTACGTCGTTCCATTAACATTCTATTGCAGGTTTTGGCACATAATTTAGCAATATCTTTATCAGACATTAAATAAGCAAACTGTTCAGAGAAACTAAGCGTGTTGAATGATGTATTAATAGACTGCGCATACAATTTAAGTTCAGTGCGTAAATGCTCATACAATGGACATTTCAACAATACATGTATTTCGCTCTCGATTGTATTTGAACATTGAAAACAGGTTCGTTCACACAGTGGTAATCCTTGATATCTACCAGTTTCAATCTTAATTGGTGCGACGCCACAACGGAATTTGGCTAAGGCGCTTCTGTGGTTTCTAGGTATTGCTATATTGCTATGTTGATGTGTTCCCTGTACTCCAGATATCGGTATGTTTTACCCTTAAACAAAGAAAGGACAAAAATAGATAATTGTAACTTAATTCTTTATCGCTTAATATATCGAATTTGTAATTATCACAAAATGTTATTTAATATGTTCTCTTTAAATAGTTAGATGATATTAAGGACCTTTATAAAGTAAAAGATAACAATCCACGACTTTCCGTTGACAGATGAGGCGGGTGTGGCCATATATTCTTAATGTTAATATATGATCAATTTTTTATTCATGCTAATTGAAGCATAATTCAATTTGCATTTAAATGTTTTAATACTATTAAAATAATCATTTCAACACACATGTATTGTTTATACCTTTTTAGAAAATCATAGCATGATATTAACATTTAAGTTTCCGTCGAATCGGTAATCATCGGTAATTTACGAGTTTGTTCGAACATCTATGCATGTAATTGTGAATGGATTCTTCAAGGTTCAGACTATTTTGCTTTATATGTTATCTACGCATCTTTGTTCGAAGAGGTAGGATGCATTTTATTTTCACCACCTTAGAGACGATATCTCATCCATTGATAACAATTTGCCTGCGTATGTTAACAAGCGAGGTAATTCAGTTAAATTTAAAGACAGTTCAGGTTTGCTCCCCTGATTCCACTGATAGATAATCATTATGTTAACAAGCGAGGTAATTCAGTTAAATTTAAAGACAGTTCAGGTTTGCTCCCCTGATTCCACTGATAGATAATCACTATGTTAACAAGCGGGGTAATTCAGTTAAATTTAAAGAGAGTTTAGGTTTGCTCCCCTGTTTTCATAATTATGTTAACAAGCAAAGTAATTCAGTTAAATTTAAAGACAGTTCAGGTTTGCTCTCCTGATTCCACTGATAGATAATCATATATTAACAAGCGGGGTAATTCAGTTAAATTTAAAGACAGTTCAGGTTTGCTCCCCTGATTCCACTGATAGATAATCATTATGTTAACAAGCGAGGTAATTCCGTTAAATTTAAAGACAGTTCAGGTTTGCTCCCCTGATACCACTGATAGATAATCATAATTATGTTAACAAGCGGGGTAATTCAGTTAAATTTAAAGACAGTTCAGGTTTGCTCCCCTGATTCCACTGATAGATAATCATAATTATGTTAACAAGTGGGGTAATTCAGTTAAATTTAAAGACAGTTCAGATTTGCTCCCCCCAACTCCACTGATATATATTCATTATGTTAATAAGCGAGGTAATTCAGTTAAATTTAAAGACAATTCGGGTTTGCTCCCCTGATTCCACTGATAGATAATCATATGTTAATAAGCGGGGTAATTCAGTTAAATTTAAAGACAGCTTAGGTTTGCTCCCCTGATTCCACTGATAGATAATCATATGTTAATAAGCGTGGTAATTCAGTTAAATTTAAAGACAGTTCAGGTTTGCTCCCCTGATTCCACTGATAGATAATCATATGTTAATAAGCGGGGTAATTCAGTTACATTTAAAGAGAATTCAGGTTTGCTCCCCTGATTCCACTGATAGATAATCATATGTTAACAAGCGGGGTAATTCAGTTAAATGTAAAGACAGCTTAGGTTTGCTCCCCTGATTCCACTGATAGATAATCATAATTATGTTAACAAGCGGGGTAATTCAGTTAAATTTAAAGACAGTTCAGGTTTGCTCCCCTGATTCCAATGATAGATAATCATATGTTAACAAGCGGGGTAATTCAGCTAAATTTAAAGACAGATCAGGTTTGCTCCCCTGACTCCACTGCTAGATAATCGATGGAACACAAAGTTGGATATGACTTTTTGAATGGTATGGCTAGTAAGTAGTATTAGTGCGCATGCATACATACACGCTGCCCAGTGGTTTGTACCATGTACATCGTACGTATTATATACATTAATAACTTGAAAATAAATAGTGTATGAAATTGTATAATTATATCTATTTAGGACAAAAATTATGCAGATCATTTAATTGTGAGTTGTAATTAAATACAGGTCAACACCGCATAGAATTTAATATTAGATTGTAATGCTATATACATGTAAACACCACCTAACTGCTAAGCTGCCAATGAGAGGCATTGGCTAGTTACTTCCCCCCGAATACTCTTTTAACGAGTATATCTTTTTAATTGGATTCCTTTGTTTTCATCGTGGTTTCCTTTGCACCATATGCGATCAATTTCCATCCGTTTTCTCATCTTATGATTATTAAATTATTAAATCTGGAGAGTTATTCTACAGTGTATCCAAAACATACATTACTGTAAAACTTGTATGAATTAATTAAATGTTCATAACATCGCATTCGGACATACCGCCATACATGCTTAGGGAACAGCAGTAAAAACAAAGGATTCCAAATAAAAGGAACGCTATCCATTTCGGGATAATTCGGACTTAATCTTCCAAGGGAGGTAATAGAATAAAACAGCAAAGACGCCTATTAGAACTGTTACTCTAGAACTTGATAGTCTATACAAACGTCTGTATAAAATATAAAGTTCTATTCGTCCTAGCAGTTCACAATGTAGACACTCAATATATATTGTTTTAGTGAACAGTTGTTGTAGCATATACCAGTTTCACAACAATTCATATGGTACGGACGTACCATTGGCATAGACCTATTGACACTCAATATATATTGTTTTAATGAACAGTTGTTGTAACATATACCAGTTTCTCAACAGTTCATATGGTACGGACGTACCATTGGCATAGACCTATTGACACTCAATATATATTGTTTTAATGAACAGTTGTTGTAACATATACCAGTTTCTCAACAGTTCATATGGTACGGACGTAACATTGGCATAGACCTATTGAATCTCAATATATATTGTTTTAATGAACAGTTGTTGTAGCATATACCAGTTTCACAACAATTCATATGGTACGGACGTACCATTGGCATAGACCTATTGACACCCAATATATATTGTTTTAATGAACAGTTGTTGTAACATATACCAGTTTCTCAACAGATCTTATGGTACGGACGTACCATTGGCATAGACATATTGACACCCAATATATATTGTTTTATTGAACAGTTGTTGTAACATATACCAGTTTCACAATAGTTCATATGTACGGACGTACCATTGGCATAGACCTATTGACACCCAATATATATTGTTTTAGTGAACAGTTGTTGTAACATATACCAGTTTCACAATAGTTCATATGTACGGACGTACCATTGGCATAGACCTATTGACACCCAATATATATTGTTTTATTGAACAGTTGTTGTAACATATACCAGTTTCACAATAGTTCATATGGTACGGACGTACCATTGGCATAGACCTATTGACACCCAATATATATTGTTTTAGTGAACAGTTGTTGTAACATATACCAGTTTCACAATAGTTCATATGGTACGGACGTACCATTGGCATAGACCTATTGACACCCAATATATATTGTTTTAGTGAACAGTTGTTGTAACATATACCAGTTTCACAATAGTTCATATGGTACGGACGTACCATTGGCATAGACCTATTGACACCCAATATATATTGTTTTATTGAACAGTTGTTGTAACATATACCAGTTTCACAACAGTTCATATGTACGGACGTACCATTGGCATATACCTATTGACTCTCAATATATATTGTTTTATAGAACAGTTGTTGTAACATATACCAGTTTCACAACAGTTCATATGTACGAACGTACCATTGGCATAGACCTATTGACACCCAATATATATTGTTTTATTGAACAGTTGTTGTAACATATACCAGTTTCACAACAGTTCATATGTACGGACGTACCATTGGCATAGACATATTGACACACAATATATATTGTTTTAGTGAATAGTTGTTGTAACATATACCAGCTTCACAACAGTTCATATCGTACGGACGTACCATTGGTATAGACCTATTGACACCCAATATATATTGTTTTATTGAACAGTTGTTGTAACATATACCAGTTTCACAACAGTTCATATGTACGGACGTACCATTGGCATAGACATATTGACACACAATATATATTGTTTTAGTGAACAGTTGTTGTAACATATACCAGCTTCACAACAGTTCATATCGTACGGACGTACCATTGGTATAGGTTTATTTCTATCTTCTAACCATTATCATATTTTATATTCGTTTATTTCAACACATGAATTAAGACACACGTTGAGTATGTTGTTTTGGACTAATGTGACATGACCAAAGTCACGAATCAAGAATGATCTTAATCATATTTGTTTATTATTATCTCTCGAGATCTCATTCCTAATGGAATACATCGTCATAAGAGAGAGAGAGAGTGAGAGAGAGAGTGAGAGAGTGAGAGAGAGAGAGTGAGAGAGAGATAGGAGAGGGAGAGAGCGAGAGAGTGAGAGAGAGATAGGAGAGGGAGAGAGCGAGAAGGGCAATGTGTAATTTAAGTGTATTTGGGCACACTCGTAACTGCTACAGCTGAGCGCGAACTGTTGGCCTCTCACATCTGCTATCATGACTTAATCTACATATGTATTCATACTTACATTTACATACATTTACATACATGTACACAATTAGTACTTCATTCTGATATAAATGTGTACATTTTATTTCCACCTCCTCCAAAAAGCTTACTAAGGTAGGCTTGTTGACCGCACCATAGTAGAAAATAGTCTAGGCGTTTTCAATTACACTTATTGGTTGGTAAATGCACATTGCGTATTTTGATGTTATATTCTAGGCATGTAGATCTATGTTATAAATACATACAAAGTAGCTAGCGATATTTGATTTGCACGCTCGACTAATAAATTGAGCATTGAACGTAGATCTATATTATAAATACATGCACAGTAGCTAGCGATTTTTGAATTTGCAGGCTCGACTAATAAATTGACAATCGAACGTAGATCTATATTATAAGTACATAAAAATCAGCCTGCGATTTATGAATTTGCAGGCTCGACTAATAAATTGAGCATTGAACGTAGATCTATTTTATAAGTACATAAAAAGCAGCCTGCGATTTATGAATTTGCAGGCTCGACTAATACATTGAGCACCGAAAATGCGATGTTGCTAGAGGGGTATTGGGGGCATGCACCTCCCAATAGGCTCCCATAGGACAAGTTTGAATTCGAGAACGTTAATTGGGCACTCTGGTGCATTGTAGTGTAAGTCTTATAATTAGAGGTTCAAATTTCGTATTGTCAGAGATTTACCCCCATTATATCCCCCAACAGTTTTTGTTTTATTGCATTTTTCATATTATGGGACAATCGGCAGACAGGCCCGGGTCTTCCGTGCCTTATAGTAGCTACGTGTCTGTCTAGCATAGTTTTTCTACATTTTATAAGACAACGTGACTATGCGTGCGACTTTGGTCGAAATCGGCACTCGGTTTAAATGCAAATTTGTAAATGATATACTATTAATATGGATTTGATTTTTCGTTAATCCTTCATCACTTTGAAATGCCAAACAACCGCCCCCAAATGCACGAAATTGGCATAAAAACGAACAAGAAGAACCGGATGTAAGCTATTCCAAGTATTTTCGAGTTACTTTCAATTCGTCTTGATCATCTTTAGTATTCTGTTAAACGTATCCCGTCATTTTCTTATTCAATCTAAACAATAATGTTCTTGAAATACTCATCTACATTAGTACTACATATATCGGAACAAATTGATAGCAAAATTGACCTCTTGGAAAGGGCTAATGTTTTCAATACTGGTACCTCAATCATTTTACACTCTGAAAATGTAATTATTTTAGCTCGATTGCGAAACAAATTCTTTCACCTCTATATTAATCACTCTAATATAATACAAGTGCATGTACTAGTATATGCATTGTGTCCGTCTCCGTGGGTGAGTGGTTACGGACGGTCCTTGACTTGTATACCACTGTAACCTATCATCACTGATGGTCACGGGTTCGAGGCCCCGTTCAGACCGTGTCTCTCTATTTGAAAAGGTTGGCAGTTTCTTACGGAGGTTGGTACACCAAGTACGGAGCCTGCCCAGGAAAGGTGTTGTTAGGTAAACTGCCCGTCGCTCTAATGGGCAACCGGTAGCGACGTTAAATAAACTTAAATTAAAACAATTCTGTTTGTTGTCGCTTTTTATGTTGTTCAAATTGGCGCAGATGCCTCTTGTCAGTTCTTGGTTTTATTTGTAGTATGGTCATTATTAACATTTATCATTTAATTAGTGTTAGAGTTCAATTAGGCCCATTTGAAAATATGTACATGCACATAACAATGCATGAATATATACTCAATTCCAAAATAAAGTGTGCACTTTGTGTTCTGTGATTTCTCATCGCTTATTTAACCGAAACCTATAAATTTGGTACCAAACTTTAGATCAGACCCTGTAGAATATGTCAGACATATCAGATTTTAAGTCACGGTCAGTTTAAGTAACTTTTTTATGCGAGAAAGGAGACGGTGCTAAAATCAAAGTTGCAAAAGTACTCAAAGCATCAGGTCACATTCAATAATGCATTTAAAGTTGTTTTAATCGCAGTTCTGGTGTTTCTTTTCGACCAGTATCTTGTGTGCGCACCTCTGCTGTTGATGCATACTGTCTCGCGGTACTAGACGCTGTTTGGAAACGACGTCGCAGGTGCGTCAACGTAATAATCCGGTCCGTTTGCCGATTCGTTACTCTTGGTCTACCGGTTCTTCGGCGATCTGCTACACCACCTGTTTGTTGGAACCGTTGGCGCAAGCGAATAATAAGTGTTTCTGTGGCACCATAATGCCCTACTCACGTCAGTGACGTTGTCACAACGGGCAAGCATTGTTAATGCTTGGATATGTTGATTTTCGCTCAATCTAGGCATGTTCGTTGTGTACCAATGTGAACTCAAATGTGATTTAACCGTTATGTAAGACATAAGGATTACACACATACAAGTTTCCGGTGACATGTATATTTTCCTCGGGCTGCACGTGCAAATCATGCGAAATCAAGTCTCACAGACTGGACTGACATTTTTTGCATACCATGTTGTAGATTATGCAATTGATCGATGACAAATATACTTGAGGTATACTATGCGAAATTTCTAACCGATACGTCTTCTTTATAGTGAAATATTCTAAATTCAAAAGTGCACACTTTATTTTGGAATTGAGTATATATTATATTGATATATATTATTATTGTAGCTATTTTGAATTTGATAGGTTAAGAAAAAGGTAATTGTATGTAAAATGTAAAGGTGTACTTCACGTGTAATTTGTGCGAAATATGCTCACATGCAACAAACATTTAAAGATACGCTTTTTTAAAATAATCGACGTGTCGCTAAGCTACCTTAACTTGTGTCGTGATGTATACATGTATGTCTGTCCATATGTATGTCTGGCCTGCTGGCTGGCTGTTTGTGTGTGTGTGTATTGATTGATTCTATATAGTTTCTACACAATGTGTAATACAGAATATCAGACACGCAAGTAATTCCACGGGTGCAGCACAATCAGTGCTAGCTATCAGTATGTGTGTTTTACGTTTATTTATCGCCGCTACCGGTTGCCCATATGAGCGAAGCCTCCTGAAGAGATTAGTCATTTTATAGATTTGAAGGATAGTGCAATGATACAGACAGAGACCCATTCCAGGGTCTCCTCTGGTTCTTTTACGTGCACGGTATACAGCACCGACACGAAACCTTGGCTTAATGTCCCATCTGAAAGACTGTTAATTTTATTAGGGTCAGATGGGGGTTCGAACCTGCGATCCCTATCAGTGTGTCAGGTCCCGATGTTATAAAACCGATTCTCTGATCTCAAACTCGAGCTCAAATGATCTGATTGGGTGAGTCTGAGTGTTACTGTCAGCTGAACCAATCAGACGCTTGAGAATGGGTTTTGAGATTGGGGAAATGTTTTATAACCTGGTGGCCTTGTTTCCAGCTTCAAAAGTCGACTAGAAGTTTATCATTCGAAAGGCCTGTACAACCAGATATGCCATTTCTACCGGCCTAATTATTAAAAACACTTCAATTAAAGTCCATTGTCTCACAATTAAAATATGATTCAATCCATACACATACACAGAGTCGATAAGTAATTCGTGAACATCTATAGCCACCAAACTATGTTTATCGTCGTTACCCGTGTATGATATTGTCAAATTATTATTTGTTCACCGGTTGTTATTGCAAAATGTCATGTTTGAAATCAGTGTTCATAAATAATGATACTGTTCTGAAATGTGTATTAATTAAGTGCACACCCTATTGTAATTCTAGTATGCATGCAACACGTGAGTATGTATGGATCACGTGATTCTGTATGATACACGTGATTCTTCATGATACACGTGACTGTGTGTGATACACGTGATTATGCATGGTTCATGTGAGTATGCATGATACACGTGACTGTGTGTGATACACGTGATTATGCATGATACACATGACATATGTCAACAAACTCTATAATTACTTTGAACACTCTTTGCAAATTCATTTACCATGCTAACCTGTTAAGAAATGTAACGTCGTATAGATTGCTGATATATGCCAATAGCATTGAAATATCCACTGGAATGATATGCTCTTTGTTAATAATGCATGTTTTTGTATTGAAAATGTTTGTATTTGCTATAAACAAATATATACATGTTTTATGTAATACACTTGTATAATTGAATTAAGCTCACCAAAAGACTGGCATTAATAGCAACATTCCAAAACTCGTTTCATAAAATATGAAATCATACCTGAAGAGATTAGCCAATAATTTAGATTTTTGGAGGATAGTGCGATGATACAGACAGATACCCATTCCAGAATCTCCTCTGGTTCTTTTACGTGCACGATGTAAAGCACTGACACGAGACCTCGGTTTAATGTTCCATCTGAAAGACTGCTAATTGTATTAGGGTCAGATAGGGGATCGAACCTGCGATCCCTGGATTACCAATCCAGCGTGCTACCACTGGACTACAGATCCGTCTGTATATGAAATCACCACTCGTGTAAGATCCTATATATATTGGTACGGTAAAACAACAAGCATAGACCAAAAAGGAAGAAATTAATTTTAATGTTTATGTTATCACAGGATGACATACCCAAGTCAATCAACTGTGTTACCTATCTACACGACGGGGACGTGGTATCAGGAGACACAAGTGGGAACCTGATGATATGGGATAGGGACCCTTCTGACGCATTCACGTGCAAATTCGTCATCCAAGCACACTCTGTAAGTATATGATAATAGTTTTATTTTTTATAGACAATTGCATTTGTATTTTAATTTATCGTTACTTGGCGTTGTGCAAAACCCCAATTTGCACGAAATATTTATTACTGTTATATATAAATAGTAATGTATTATATAAATACATTAAACTGTTTCTATATATGGCCAAATGTTTACCATGTAATATATATATATTTGTTTTATGCATAATCGTCTGCTATTATTTTCGCGCCTAAAATTATCAATCTCGCTTCGCGCGGGAAATGACTTAAGATGTTAGGCCTAATCTCAGTTTATCAAGGCCGTGGTTGCAGGTGTCCAGTTATGTAATACAAAGGCACCGAACTGGTTTGATGGTGTAATATTAGATAACATAACAGATGTTTAGGAATAACAGATGTTTTAGGAATTGTTATATCATATATACACTGATTCAATTATGTATATAAGAAATGGATTTTATTAACATAGATCAGACACACTAGAGCCTAACTCCAGGAGCGAGAAAGGTCGTGATCTCAATCTAGTATATAGAACATATAAACTGTATTTATGATACTTAGATATTATTGACATTATAAGAAATATAACTTATAAAGATTTGTCGAATAATTAAATTGTTCAGCCACAGAAGAAACATAGAGTTTCGGCGAACCATACCAGAAGTTGATTTAAAGTTAATCTAATCAGAAACAGTGATTAGATTATAGTGATATTGAGTAATGACGGATTAGAAAGATTGGATGTTAAATATACTGTGTAAGCGCATAGTCGGCTCACACAAATGGATTGTTAAATAAGCTTTTAATGATACGATGTATATATATATAGATCACTGATTATATATATATGGATATTTCTGATGCCAATTTAAACAAGATATTATATAGAAGAAATGTAATACTGTGTTGAGTTATCATTAATACATATATAACGAAGAAACCCCTAGACAACTCCAGCGAGTCTACAATAGGATAGACCCTGGTAAGAGCCGTAGCAACCGAGACATATTATTACGAGAAGAAAAAGGAGAGTTTGCGACAATTGGGAGCTCGTCCGGGATTGGAAATAAAGAAGAGGTGACATATCGTGACATATTGTGAAGGACACTAGGATTTATATATGGAATATTGTGAAGGACACTAGGATTTATACATGAAGAATACAAGGGACTATTAATTAACGTGGGAAAACAGAAGTGCATGCGAGACAGTGTTAGAATTTGGAAATAAGTGAAAGACGTCAACGAATTATTAAATTAATGAAATGGATTAAATTATTGGAAATGTGCAAACTTTGAATATGTGATAAATTATATATTGGATTAACGGACGAGACAGACTTCGGTAAGTACCAGTTTTCTTTTCATAGAGGCTTAATATTATCATTAAAATTATATTAGTGATTTACTTCCTTTTATTGAACTCAATTCTATAATACATTTGGAGATACATTCTGGGGATTAAAAATTTTGGGAAATAAAAAAATAAAATGGCTACAACTAGGAGTGCTAATAAGGAAACTGAGGGGCCGGTTCACCCCGACTTGCAGACAACAGGTGATGAGATATGGGACAAATTAATGAGACTTCCCTTCTTTAATCAGGCAAATCTGGAACGTCAGGGTGAGATTTATGAGAAAGAAAGAGAGAGAAAGGGGGGGGTGGGGGGGGGGGGGGGGGGTGGGGGTGGGGGTGTGGGTGGGTGGTTGTTTGTTGGTGTTTTGTTTTTTGGGTTGGGTTTTTGTGTGGGTGTTGGTGGGTGTGGGTGGGTTTTGGTTGTGGGTTTTGTTTTGTGTTTTGTTGGGTTTGGTGTTGTTTGTTTGGTTTTTTTTGGGTGTGGTTTGTTTTGGTTGGGGTGTTTGGGGGTGTGGGGGTTGTGTGTTTGGTTGTTCGATTCCCAGCTAAGTGATGAGCTTAATTTGTTCATTCTGGATAAGAAAGCATCTACTCTCCAGGAATGTATTTCCCTGGCTGATGAATATAACCTCCATCGCAGATTAGCGCCCAGGACACGGATTATTCAATCCGAATGTGAAACCCAGAGATCAGAACACCGACCTCCAGCCCCAAGGCCATATATCCCATCACCCATGTATCGACCCAATATTAGGATAGATAATTCCCAAGCTACCCATAGAACTCCCCGGATAGAAAAATATTGTAGTTATTGTAGGCGTAATGGCCACGGACGAACAGAGTGTTGGGCAGATCCCAATTCACCTAGGTACAGGGGTACTAGAAACCTAGCAAACGGACACCAAGTGTCAAACACTACTCATAGTTCAGCCTTTATAACCAATGAGCCAGTGAACTCATATGAAAATACCGAGATGGTAAATCCATTACTTGTCAAATATACAGGTCAAGCACGCATAAATAATAACACCGCACAAGTGACGTATTTGAGAGATTCAGGTGCGACAATTAGTTTATTGTCGGCTACTGATCAGACCGCTGATCATTTAGAATACACAGGTGAACGGGTAACAATCCGCGGTGTCAATTATATCCCTGGTAATTATCCGATAGCAAAGATTAGCGTCGATTGTCCAATATACCAAGGAACATTGAAGGTGGCTGTATTAAACACAGATGCACCGCGGGGGTGGATCTTATAATAGGTAACGACTGTGAAACTGCCCCTGTCACTGATTTGATTACCTGTGGCGTGGTTACACGCTCAAATAAGAAAATTATCCCGTTTGATGAAATTGTCACGTCCAACCCAGACTCAGAAAACACGACCGATACAAATCCAATGTCTTACCTTTTCGAATACAATTGAGATCAATTCCCCCTCTGAGAAAGCCAGTACAGTTAAACCCAAATATTCCCTCTATTGACGATTTGAGTCCTGATAAATTATTGCAAGAACGAATATGACCCGACCTTAGCACTTGGGTGGTGGGTTTGGGGTTTTGGGTTTTGGGGGTGGTGTTGTGGTTTGTGGGGTGTTGGGGTTGTGTTTGGGTTGGTTTGTGGGGGGTGTGTGGGTTGGGTTTTTTGGGGGTGGGTTTGTTTGTGTGTGGGTGGGGGGGTGGGGGTGTGTTGTGTTTTTTTTTTGTGTTTGTTGGTGGTTTGGGGTTTTGTTTTTTGTTGTTTGGTTTTTGGGGGGTGTTTGGTGTGGTTTTGTGGGTGTTGTGGGGGGTTTGTGTTGTTTGGGGTTGTTTTGGGTTGGTGGTTGGTTTGGTTTGTGTTGTTGGGGGTTTGTTTGGGTGGTGTTGGTTTTTGTTGGTGGGTTGGGTTTTTTTTTTTTGGGTGGTTGTTTTTGTTTGGGTGTGGGGGTGGGGTTTTTGTGTTTGTTGTTGTGGTTGTGGGGGTGGGGGTGGTGTGTTGGTGGGTGGTGTTTGTGTGTTGTGTTGTGTTGTTGGTTGTGTGTGGGGTGGTGGGTGGTGTTTATTATATACATGCCTGATAAGAGAGTAAAATACCGTGTTATGCATGTAAACCAGTTGAAGCCCTGGACAGGTAGGGAGGAGGGTGCAGCTCTAGCTGATAGTAGTCCGGTGTATGAGTCCCAAGACCCTACCTATTAGATTACCAAGCCCCTACGGACATGAGAAGAATTGTTTGGTCTCTTGAATCTGTACCTAAGAAAACCTGGCCGGATATCAGTCATTTAAACCCAGACCACAGGGACGATATTAGTCAGTTATTTGACCGTTACCCCGTTTATTCTCTGGACAACTGGGACGTTTCCACGGTGTTTGTTTGTGTGGGTGTGTTGTTTGTGTTGGTTTGGTGTTGTTGGGTTGGTTTGTGGGGTGGGTTTTTGGTGTGTGTGGGTGTTTGTTGGTTTGTTGGGGGTTTGGTTGGTTTTGTGGTGGGTTCGAGTCTGATATCATTTTAGATCTTAATAAGGTTATGGCAGATTCCGCTAACCCCTCGAGCTAGTGAAATTGCAGCGTTCATAACCCCCTGGGGCTTGTTTGAACCATTAACTCTCCCATTTGGTTTAAAACGGTGGAGTTACCTTCAGAGGGCCATAAACGAGATAATCGCTCAATCCCCGACAGAACCATCCGTGATAGATTTGCCGACGCATATCTGGATGATATTGCTGTTCGATCCAATTTATGGTCACAGCACATAAATCACTTGGATTGGACATTTCATAGACTAGAGGATAGTGGTGTTATTTGATCCGAAGAAGTGTAAAATTGGGTCTGGAACAGTCAAGTACTTGGGACATGAATTAGGGTCGGGAAAAATCAAACCAATTTCAGCAAGGTTGAGTGTATTAGTAATATCTCTCCCCCCAGACCAAGAAACAATTACGAGGATTCTGGGATCAGTAGGATTTTACAGGAAATTCATTCCCCAGTTGTGTGGTTGTGTTTTGGGGGTGGGTTTGTGGGGTTTTGTTTGTTTGGTTTTTTGGTGTTTGGTTGTTTTGTGTTGTTTGGGTTTGGGTTGTGGTTGGTCAGTAGCATTTTATTCCGAAAACTTATTCCACGAGAGAAAACTACTCTACATAGAGAAGGAATTATTAGCTATAGTGGCCGGTATCGAACATTTTGCATATATGTAAGCACAAGCAAAACAATAATTAATTCAGATCATAATCCCCTTGTATGGTTAAGTAGGTCGAAAACGTCCAATCAACGCCTCTTAAGATGGGCACTGTGTCTCTCAGATTTAATCTGACCATTAAACATATCAAAGGGACTCAAAATGTTCTAGCAGACTTTCTCAGTAGAGTTCAATGATGTGATGTTTGACTTAGTAAATGTACTTGGTATTATTTCAGTTGTTCAGTAAATAGTTATTGCCTCTATGATTAGAATGTTGGTACCTAGCGAAAGAAATGCTATTTTAGGACATATGATGTATTGATATTATGATTGTTTTCTACTGTATATTCAAAGGAATGAAGATTTGTAAATCGGCCGATAGCGGGCGATGTCAAACTTCTCCCCGGGTAGGGAGGATTGTGCAAAACCCCAATTTGCACGAAATTTTATTATTGTTATATATAAATAGTAATGTATTATATAAATACATTAAACTGTTTCTATATATGGCCAAATGTTTACCATGTAATATATATATATTTGTTTTATGCATAATCGTCTGCTATTATTTTCGCGCCTAAAATTATCAATCTCGCTTCGCGCGGGAAATGACTTAAGATGTTAGGCCTAATCTCAGTTTATCAAGGCCGTGGTTGCAGGTGTCCAGTTATGTAATACAAAGGCACCGAACTGGTTTGATGGTGTAATATTAGATAACATAACAGATGTTTAGGAATAACAGATGTTTTAGGAATTGTTATATCATATATACACTGATTCAATTATGTATATAAGAAATGGATTTTATTAACATAGATCAGACACACTAGAGCCTAACTCCAGGAGCGAGAAAGGTCGTGATCTCAATCTAGTATATAGAACATATAAACTGTATTTATGATACTTAGATATTATTGACATTATAAGAAATATAACTTATAAAGATTTGTCGAATAATTAAATTGTTCAGCCAAGAGAAACATAGAGTTTCGGCGAACCATAGAAGTTGATTAAAGTTAATCTAATCAGAAACAGTGATTAGATTATAGTGATATTGAGTAATGACGGATTAGAAAGATTGGATGTTAAATATACTGTGTAAGCGCATAGTCGGCTCACACAAATGGATTGTTAAATAAGCTTTTAATGATACGATATATATATATAGATCACTGATTATATATATGGATATTTCTGATGCCAATTAAACAAGATATTATATAGAAGAAATGTAATACTGTGTTGAGTTATCATTAATACATATAATAACGAAGAAACCCCCTAGACAACTCCAGCGAGTCTACAATAGGATAGACCCTGGTAAGAGCCGTAGCAACCGAGACATATTATTACGAGAAGAAAAAGGAGAGTTTGCGACAGCGTATACGCACGAACACGGGTTTTGCACGTGGTTATCGATGGTGCACGTGCTGAACTCGTGTCCCTACTTCTACCGTGTACATGCAGTTATTTGTAGGAGTGCAGATTTCCATGCTGAACTAATCGTTATATTCATATAAATTAATTATGCTCAGATATTAATTAGTCTGGGTTCCAGTCTGTCGAGTGGCACGTTTTCACTTCTGGCACGATGACACGATGTCACGATAACATTTTGATATTATCAGAAACTCGATACGGCGCAATTAATGTTCTCGGTGTTAACAATATCTATTTATCACTGATCAGGCAAAATATATCAACGCCTGTTCCCAGTCTGCTCGGATACCAAAGTAAATAGTTCAATTGTATCAAGTATCTGTTTTATTGGGAACACATGCAGTTTTATTGCAATACTTATTGAACATTGAGATAGCAATGATACATTGTATGCAAAACATAATACGAAACCAAACGAAGTTTTTGGAAGTCGTGATAGCACAGTGGACGCGCGTTCGCTTCGGATGCGAAAGGTCCGGAGTTCGAACCCCGCTGGAGCCGTTACGAGTGTGCCCTTGGGCAAGACATTTAATGTCCACGTTACCGCTTCTCTCTTGTGGCGATGGATTCCACCAGGAATGAGGTCTCGAGAGTGATTAATATAAGTTGTAAGAACTTGTTTCGCAATCGAGCTAAAATAAATTTGTATAAGCTAAACCAAACGATTATCCCAATAAATAGTCGTTGACACATACGTACATATATGTTCCAATATATATTCGGCAATATACTGAAATATACAAATATCCTCTACATGTATATACAGTCTACATCCGTTATGTCAAAGTCGGTTATGTCGAATTCTCCGGTTATCTCGAAGTCGGATCAAAGTCCGGTTTCAGACACTATGATTTTACATATAACTGGATCAGTTTATATCGAATTTCGTTACGTCAGACTTCGGTTATGTCGAAGTATTTTGTTCGATCGGACTGAATTCGACATAACGGATGTAGACTGTATATTGACCAGTAACTAGTGCGCTCGCTTCTCACCAATGCAACCCGGGTTCGAACCTCGGACCGGGAGGTATGTGAGATGATACGGTGGTCGCCAGATCGGACAGGTGGGTTTTCTCCGGGTACTCCGGTTTCCTCCCACACGAATGACCACATTTACGCTTTAATCCGCGCCAACGAGAGTGATTAATATAAGTTGTTAGAACTTGCTTCGCAAACCTTGTAAAATAAATAAAGTTTAATGACACGGATGTGATTTAGCCTCGCAGCTCAACCGAATTAGAATAATTATTATACGTACAACACAAGGCCATATACTTGACATTAAGTCGTGATAGCTCAGTGGTAGAGCGTTCGATTCATGTGCGAAATGCCCGGAGTTCGAGCCCCGCTGATGCCGTTACGAGTGTGTCCTTAGCCAAGGCATTTAAATTCCACATGCCTCTTCTCTCTCCCTCGTGGCGATGGCTTCCATCAGGAATGAGGTCTAGAGTTCTCAAGTTATAAGAACTTGTTTCACAATCGAGCTGAAATAAATTGATATAAACGGATGTGATATTAACGATTTGTTCTTTCTTGTTACTCAGGGATCTATAATGTCTATATGTGTGTTGGAAGATGGAACCCTACTGTCGGCATCTGGCAACGAGATTAAAGCCTGGGATTCCAACTCAAACTTTAGACACGTTAAAACAAGACAGGTAAACATTACCAAAATATACGATCAAGTATGTGTTGCTAGGAGATTATAAAACAAATGATAGCGCAGTGATAGAGCGTTCGCTCCAGGTGCGAAAGGTCCGTAGTTCGAACCCCGCTGGAGCCGTTACGAGTGTGCCCTTAGGCAAGGCAATTAAATTCCACCTTGCCTCTTCTCTCTCCCTCGTGGCGATGGATTCCATCAGGAATGAGGTCTCGAGAGTGATTACTATAAGTTGTAATAACTTGTTTCGCAATCGAGCTAAAATAAATTTGTATACACAAAACAAGTCATATATTTTCGACATTTCTCTAATGGTTGCAACGGAAATAAACAGCTATAGCTAGCCTATACTAATGTATATTATTGTTGTAATATATTTGCAATTCTTTGCAAATGGTGATTTGAATAAAATGGGAGGTAATCACGTATTTCGCTACAATAGCTATTGCTTTGCGTGTATGTGTAAACTATCTCGTATAGATTCCACAAGAGGCTGGCGGCATCCGGTCACTGGTGACACAAACCCGCGGCGGCAGTGATGGTAAACTATTCATCGGGACTACATACAGTGCAATATTGGACGGATCGTTGCAACAAAAATTCAAATACATTGTACAGGTAAGATAATGAGAGACATCGGTCAGTTACTTCCCATGCATACTTCCAAAAAGTAGTTCCTCTTAAGTTGTAGGGAGAAGACCTATATAAGTAGTTTTATTTCGTTCTAATCCCTTTCTAAAGGTGTTGGGTATGTATACATGGATCTTGATATTCATGTAAGCATCTTTCATAAGGTGATTACTTACTATGTATGTCGACATTTTACAATTTCACGATTATCAATAAATTGCTCCGCTTCTGGGTCAAAACCGATCCAATTGAAAGACGCTAGGTGACGCTGTTTTACCACGTGACTATGCTTCAGCTTAATACAGCCATCACATATGTTCTTGTATGTGCAACGTTGTGTTAGATCAGATATGTAGATCAGATAAGGAATATTGCTAACACCGGATTCAAATCAAAAGGAGCCAGACAGTAGATATTTAGAGCAATACTAGTCATAAAGTCGTGGTTTCCAATATAAAAATTAAAAAAATAATTCTAGCACCAATACTGGTTACACTGTATTATCAGATGTGGTGATGCAAAACAACAACACAGTCATTTCCTATCTTCATATTTTCTTCTGTTATAAAGGGTCACAGTGACGGTGTTTGGGGAGTTGTGCCGCATCCGTTTGAACCAACTTTCGTTTCTGCCGGCTTCGATAAGGTGGTGTACAAATGGTCTCTAGTGACACACAAAGTTATATGGAAAACGCAAGTGGAGGTGAGTGAGTTATAAATTATATTGTAATATTTGCATCGCTATTTCATGTCCTTCGATGATCGTATGCGCGTGTGTGTGTCTTACGTTTATTTATCGTCGCTACCGGTTGCCCTTATGAGCGACGCCTCCTGAAGAGATTAGTCATTTTTGAATTTTGGAGGATAGTGCAATGATACAGACAGATACCCATTCCCGAGTCTCCTCTGGTGCTATTACGTGTACGGTGTAATGCACCGTTTATAACGTTCGTTTCTGGGTTTGAGACTGGAGTTGAGCACAGAACTTGAGTTGAGTTTGAACTAAGAAAAGTTTTATAACCTCGGGACCAGGTTTGAAAAAGCCCGGAGGCACTTCAATTCCACATTCATTTGCCTCTTCTCTCTCGCGATGGATTCCAACAAGGATGGGTTCTCGAGACAGTAGTATAACACGTTGTATGAACTGGACATTTCAGGCTCCGTATACGGCTGTATATAACACGTTGTATGAACTGGACATTTCAGGCTCCGTATACGGCTGTATATAACACTTGTTGTGGTTTGGTGTTGGTGTTTGTTGTATGAACTGGATAGTTCAGGCTCCGTGTACAGCTGTATATAACACGTATGAACTGGATATTTCAGGCTCCGTGTGCGACTGTATATAACACGTTGTATGAACTGGATATTCCAGGCTCCGTGTACGGCTGTATATAACACGTTGTATGAACTGGATATTCCAGGCTCCGTGTACGGCTGTATATAACACGTTGTATGAACTGGATGTTTAAAGCTCCGTGTACGGCTGTATATATGTATATAACACGTTGTATGAACTGGACATTTCAGCTCCGTGTACGACTGTATATAACACGTTGTATGAACTGGATATTTCAGGCTCCGTGTACGGCTGTATATAACACGTTGTATGAACTGGATGTTTAAAGCTCCGTGTACGGCTGTATATATGTATATAACACGTTGTATGAACTGGATGTTTCAAGCTCCGTGTACGACTGTATATAACAAGTTGTATGAACTGGATATTGCAGGCTCCGTATACGGCTGTATATAACACGTTGTATGAACTGGATATTGCAGGCTCCGTATACGGCTGTATATAACACGTTGTATGAACTGGATATTTCAGGCTCCGTGTACGGCTGTAGCTGTAGACCATCGCCTTGAGATTATTGCTATGGGCACGTCCGATGGCACGTTTATAATACTCCATTCCTATAATGGAATGCACATAGCGACCGTGCAGGTTGGAACAGAACCAATCGGATGCCTTGCCTTTTCGCCAGGTATGTAATTCTATGCAACACATAAATATATACGACACCATAACTAACTGTGCACTTTTATATTGAGTGTTACATTTTCGTTACAAACGTTATAATTCGTGGAAATCGTGATAGAGCAGTGGATGCGTGTTCACTTCAGATGCGTGCGTGCGTGCGTGCGTGCGTGCGTGCGTGCGTGCGTGCGTGCGTGCGTGCGTGCGTGCGTGCGTGCGTGTGTGCGTGCGTGTGTGCGTGTGCGTGTGTGCGTGTGCGTGTGCGTGTGCGTGTGCGTGTGCGTGTGCGTGCGTGCGTGTGCGTGTGCGTGTGCGTGCGTGCGTGTGTGTGTGTGTGTGTGTGTGTGTTCCATCAGGAATGAGGTCTCGAGAGTGATTAATATAAGTTGAAATAACTTGTTTCGCAATCGAGCTCAAATAAATTTGCATACACAAAACAAGTCATATATTTTCGACATTTCTCTAATGGTTGCAACGGAATCGAGGATCGAACCCGGGTGGCATTGGTGAGAAGCGAACATGGGATTTATTATCAAGCCATCTGCCATTGGCGCATGGTGGCGCTTCTTGTTAATACATTTACAAAATCGATTTTAAATAGAAACCACTGTACTCGTCACCAAACACACCAGTATACAAATACATATTTCTTTACTCAGATAGATACGCCAACAAGTAATATGCATATAATGCGATTAACTCATTCAGCGCCGAATAAATTCAGAGCATGTGCAAACAACATAGATCCAGATCAGCCGCGGCGTAACGCCGCGTCTGATCAGAATCTATGTTGTTTGCTATTCGGACAGGTGCTTCAGCTCCACTGTCTGAAGAGCAATCAGCATATAGCCTGATCAGACGGCATGTTCTGTTCTGTCCGATCGGGTTCTCTACTTTTTTACAAAGTCGCTTTTATGCGACATTGGCGGTGAAAGAGTTAAGGAAACATCAATAATACATATTATCATGAAATAAAGGCTGTTACCAGGATAGGGGCTTCAAAATTTAAAAAACAACAGCTCTTGTGTTTTAAAACACGTGGTAATGGTAATGTCTACCCATCCATCGCGACATCATTTGCAAGACGTTGCTCTTTTCAGATGGCGCACTTCTTGCCTTGGGCTGCAATGACGGACTGATCAGTGTGTTCGCTATTCCAGAACGACAAACATACCGGAAGTTCAACATGACCCTAAGGGTAAGTCACTGCACATGTACATTAACAAGGTATAGGAAGTTCCCATTGATAATTTTGTTCATTTAGTGCATACATTCATTCCTGTACCGGACGGGAGTTCGCATGGAGTGATTCTCAGAGTAATGAACTATGTACATTCACGCTGGTACCGGAAGCTCACATTAACTCTCAGAGTAAGGTACTGTATACATTCACGCTGGTACCGGAAGCTCACATTAACTCTCAGAGTAAGGTACTGTATACATTCACGCTGGTACCGGAAGCTCACATTGACGCTCAGAGTAATGACCTATATACATTCACGCTGTTACCGGAAGCTCACATTGACTCTCAGAGTAATGACCTATATACATTCACGCTGGTACCGGAAGCTCCCATTGACGCTCAGAGTAATGACCTATATACATTCACGCTGGTACCGGAAGCTCACATTGACGCTCAGAGTAATGACCTATATACATTCACGCTGGTACCGGAAGCTCACATTGACGCTCAGAGTAATGACCTATATACATTCACGCTGGTACCGGAAGCTCACATTGACTCTCAGAGTAATGACCTATATACATTCACGCTGTTACCGGAAGCTCACATTGACTCTCAGAGTAATGACCTATATACATTCACGCTGTTTCCGGAAGCTCACATTAACTCTCAGAGTAAGGTAATGTATGCATGCTGGTACCGGAAGTTCACATTGACTCTGTATGATTGGAACATACAGTATACATATTGAGTTTGGTGAGGGGTGACTTACATCTGTGAAAATGCAAATTTCTACAGAATGTATTTTACTATTATATGGTATAATTTGTTTCCAAATATTTGCCTCAAAAACTGAGTATTTCAACTAATAGACAAACGTCGTATACGCGGTTTGTTGACATAACAACATCATGTAAATAGGGTCGACATTCATGCGTAATACAACCTGTGTATCCTGAATAATACGATATATGATACATATTTACCGTTATATCTCACATGTGTGCCTATGCATATTTATGTGTAGACTAGTCTTAATTAAAGAATCTCTAAACGACCGTATCGCACGCTTAGTATTGATTCTAATGACAAACAAATGTCATTTCAGGAGCGTTGATGACCGTTAGATGAAATCCTACTTTCAATTTTGAATGTTTATAGACCACAAAACACTGTTTATTGATTCAATATTAGTGTTCGAATGTATTCGGAAGAATTTGTAGTAGCAATACGTGAACAAAAAATGCATTGTATTTGCTTTTAGCGATTTAGTATTTGCGATGTATTACCGCTTTAAGCACAAGTCTACTAGAACCAGTGCGCATGTCTGATATGCGCATAACTGTAATGCTTGGTATAAATGTGCAACTTTCGTATAGGACATTGTATCCCTTGAAAGAAATATAAGACATGCACCAGTCTACTAGAACCAGTGCACTTGTATGGTATGCGCATAGCTGTAACTCTTGGGATAAAATGTTTTAATGTGCAACTTTCGTATAGGACATTGTATCCCTTGAATGAAATATAAAACATGCTTTCAATCCAGTGGTAACACGCTGGACTGGTAATCCAGGGATCGCAGGTTCGATCCCCCGTCTGACCCTAATAAAATTAACAGTCTTTCAGATGGGACGTTAAACCGAGGTCTCGTGTCGGTGCTTTACACCATGCACGTAAAAGAACCAGAGGAGATTCTGGAATGGGTCTCTGTCTGTATCATTGCACTATTCTCCAAAAATCTAAAATGACTAATCTCTTCAGGAGGCGGCGCTCATATGGGTAACCGGTAGCGACGATAAATAAACGTAAAACACACACATAATTGTGTTGATATTGTTACTATTATTGCGCGCTCGCTTCTCACCAATGCAACCCGGGTTCGATCCTCGGACCGGGAAGTATGTGAGACGGTACGGTGGTCGCCAGATCAGACATGTGGGTTTTTTCCGGATACTCTGCTTTCCTCCCACACGAATGACCACATTTACGCTTTCATCCGCGCCAACGAGAGTGATTAATATAAGTTGTTAAAATTGGCTTCGCAATCATTGTAAAATAAATCATGTTTAAACTACTAGATAAGAATAGTTGCTTGGTTTGAGAGGTGAACACTATGTGTGTGTGTGTGTGTTTTACGTTTATTCATCGTCGCTACACATCAAGTATCAACATGTGCGATTGTGTAACTTAGTGCAATGTGTGAAGGATTATTTTCTTCACTCATGATAGTAAAATCCATAATTCTAACATTTGTAACGAAAAAGTAACTCTAAATATAAAAGTGCACAGGTGTGTATGATGTCAGTACAGACGGATCTGTAATCCAGTGGTAACACGCTGGACTGGTAATCCAGAGATCGCAGGTTCGATCCCCCGTTTGACCCTAATAAAATTAACAGTCTTTCAGGTGGGACTTTAAGCAGAGGTCTCGTGTCGGTGCTTTACACCGTGCACGTAAAAGAAACAGAGGAGACTCTGGAATGGGTCTCTGTATCATTGCACTATCCTCCAAAAATGACTAATCTCTTCTTATGAGCAACCGGTAGCGACGATAAATAAAGGTAAAACACACTAATGTCAGTCCTTAAGGGCACGCCCCTTTTATCATTGGTTACTGTTTGATCATGCTTCGCCGACAACATGTACATATGGGCTGTTGACCTTCCGTTTGTTTTCTTCCCTACAGGGTCATAACAGTGGCGTTTCTCATCTCGACTGGTCGAAAGACGGCAGGTGTATCCAGAGCTCGTCCTTCGACAATGAACTCATCTTCTGTAAGCTTATAATAATTTCCGATGAACCTTTTTGGGTCCAACTGAGTTGATGGCAGATCGGTTATTCGAGTTGGTTCAATTAGTATATTGCATTGGCTATCTAATTTTGAAATATTATTATTATTATTATTATACCATTCTTATACACACCCCATGTCAGGGTTCAAGCCCATAGACACAATCGGATACCTTTAAATGTTCTGTGCAAAATGTGCTTATATAAATACTATATATAGCAGATGTATGTATGTATGTATGTATGTGTCGGTGTAAGATTTTGGAATTTGTTTTGTCCGGGTACTCCGGTTTCCTCCCACATGAATGACCACATATACGCTTTCATCCGAGCCAACGAGAGTGATTAATATAAGTTGTTAAAACTTGCTTCGCAATCATTGTAAAATAAATAAAGTATAAAAAATGTTTTATTGCACCTGGCTTGAGTTCGATATCGCCAGCTAACTGTATGTTGTGTATTAGGTTGTCACGTGATTTCATAAATCTTCTCGAGTAGGGATACAATACATGAAATTAGTCGATCATTATACATTGTAAATAACTCAAACAAATACTTAAAATTGTAAATATTTAAACGTTATCAAGTAGCAGATTTCACTATATATTATCAACAAGTCCACACACACACACGAGTTTGAAGATCCCAACATTATAATATAGAGCTTATTTCGTGTATTTAGTTTTCACAGACGGATCTGTAATCCAGTGGTTAACACGCTGGACTTGTAATCCAGGGATCGCAGGTTCGATCCCCCGTCTGACTCTAATATAATTAACAGTCTTTCAGATGGGACTTTAAACCGAGATCTCGTGTCGGTGCAAAACGAACCAGAGGAGACTCTGGAATGAATATCTGTCTGTATCATTGCACTATCCTCGAACAATAGAACATGAATAATCTCTCCAGGATGCGTCGCTCAAATGGGCAACGGTCGAGGCGATAAATAAACGCTAAAACACTCAAATATATACACGTTTGTATAACTTACTCTCTTTCAGGGGACATTGACAGTATGCAGCAAATTAAGACACCGAAATATATGCGAGACGTTGAATGGTTTACGAATACGTGCCATATGGCATATAGTCTGATTGGTATGTGGAACAAACCATTAACTGCATTTATGTTGACAACACCACCTTGCACCACCAAATGCTCATGGGAAGCTAGTATGAAGTAATTTAACCCAACACAGAAGTAGATTGATACATGGGCTTTATTTATAAGCCATACAAATTAACAGGTCTACAAAGCACATAAATTTCTGATTGAAACAATAGTTACATACATAAACGTAGTTGGCACTAAATTTAGAAATATCTGGGCGACCAGAAGTGCCGTGGAGAGGCGACTGATGAATGAGTCACAACCCGCACAGACGAGTATGAGCAATTGGTGGTTAGAGAGATACCTGGATACTAACTATATATACTGAGTCAAAAAAGAAACGATACCTGGTGTTTATGTGTCTATAATTTCAACATTTATTAAGAAAATTCTTTGAAAATTCATAAGATGATAGTCCAACATGTTTGAAAGAGGAGCACATAAAGCATAATGAGCCTCTGAAACTGTCTGCTGCGTGATGACGTAATTCGTCGGACAGGGGTCTAATGGAGTTTTCACACAGACGTCAATACCGAGTATGGGCACCATTTGCGTCTCTCACTGCAATGCACCGCCGTCGTATCGAACGGAAGAGTGTCTGAATCTCTTGCTGGTCAATATTTGTCCACTCCTGACGCAAAACATCCCGCAGTTGGTTTAACGTTACCGGCTGACGTCGTCTGACGCGGCGGTCTAACGTATCCCACACATGTTCTATGGGTGAAAAGTCTGGTGACAAAGCAGGCCACGGCAGGGTTTCAATATTGTTCTGCTCCAATAATGTGGTGGAAATCCGAGCAGTATGACACCTGGCGTTGTCCTGTTGGAACAGTGTGACGTTTCTGTTGGCGTTAAAGAACGGCACAACAACTGGCGCAAGGATCTCATCACAGTACCGCTGGGCGTTTAGGTTCCCGTCCACCACTAACAGTTCAGTGCGACTGCCGAAGGTGATACCGACCCACGCCATAACGCTTCCGCCCCCGAACAGATCGACCTGACGTACACATGCGTCGGCGTAACGTTCACCGCGTCTGCGATATACCTGCTCTCTGCCATCCGCTCGATGCAAACAGAACCGCGATTCATCGCTAAACATCACCGAATTCCACTGTAACCGAGTTCAGCGAGCACGTTCCGTCGTCCATTCCCGCCGTACGTCACGGTGACGTCGTGTCAGGATAGGTCCAACGTATGGCCGATAGGCACGAATGCCACGTTCACCGAACCGGTTCCTGACTGTTTGTGCACTGATGCGATTGTTGGTCATCCCAGGAGTAACGGCAGCTGTGTGCGTAGCAGGTAGGAATCGGTCACGTAAATGTGACGTCCGAATGTGACGGTCCTGTTCACCCGTCGTCACACGTGGTCGACCAGATCTTGGACGGTCGTCCACCGATCCATGTGTTCGATAACGTCGAAGTAGACGTGTTATCGTGATCCGCGTATCCCCGAGTCGATTTGCGACGTCACGCTGACATAAACCGCCGTCAATCATGCCAATGGCACGCATTCTCTGATTGCGGTTTAGCCTAGGCATTTTGTTAGAGGTAACAATGGGTATGTAAGGTGTTTTTCCTCGATGATAATGCAATACCAGTACAATAAACCGGTTTTCCGATTTGTACATGTGTATGAAGTTGTCTTTGTTGAGGAGCACGTGCAAATCGGAAATTCGGCGTTCCAGGATTATCGGGTGTTTATTTACCTGTGTTTATGGTTGGCTGACGTTGCAATAAGATACCCGGTACTGATACGTAATAATATATTAAACCTTTCTATGATTTTATCCGTTTTACGTCATTTTTAGTTTTGTATCGTTTCTTTTTTGACTCAGTATATATGCATAACACAGTATGTACATGTACCGTTGTATTAGGGATACACAATTGGTGGTGAGAGAGATACCTGGATGCTAACTATATATATGCATAACACAGTATCTACATGTACCGTTGTATTAGGGATACACAATTGGTGGTGAGAGAGATACCTGGATACTAACTATATATATGCATAACGCAGTATGTACCGTTGTATTAGGGATACACAATTGGTGGTGAGAGAGATACCTGGATACTAACTATATATATGCATAACGCAGTATGTACATGTACCGTTGTATTAGAGATATACAATTGGTGGTGAGAGAGATACCTGGATGCTAACTATATATATGCATAACACAGTATGTACATGTACCGTTGTATTAGAGATATACAATTGGTGGTGAGAGAGATACCTGGATACTAACTATATATATATGCATAACACAGTATGTACCGTTGTATTAGGGATACACAATTGGTGGTGAGAGAGATACCTGGATACTAACTATATATATGCATAACGCAGTATGTACATGTACCGTTGTATTAGGGATACACAATTGGTGGTGAGAGAGATACCTGGATACTAACTATATATATGCATAACGCAGTATGTACCGTTGTATTAGGGATATACATGTATGGAAGTAATACCGATTACCTAACTTGTGCTTAGTAAATACAAGTAACAGTGAAGTCACTTTCAAAATACAAAGTTGTATCGTGTTTGCAGTATAATGCAATTCTATTATATCGGTTGTCAGACGCGGGTAAGCTATTCTCAGGTTTCTAGCTGGCCGTCCGATTAGCGCAGTGGTTAGCGCGCTCGTTTCTCACCAATGCAACCCGGGTTCGATCCTCGTATTGGGAAGTATGTGAGTTGGTACGGTGGTCGCCAGATCGGACAAGTGGGTTTTCTCCGGGTACTCCGCTTTCCTCCCACACGAATGACCAGATATACGCTTTCATCCGCGCCAACGAGAGTGATTAATATAAGTTGCTATAACGTGCTTCACAATCGTTGTAAAATAAATAAAATTTAAACTAAGGTTTCTAGCTAATAAAACCTTCCTTTGCAGGACCGTGGACGAATATGGAGCGAGGTGAAGTCCTGAAGGTCGTTAATCGTTCTCTGTATCGGGATTTGTGCGTCATTGGTGACTCCAAAGGCAGAATTCGTCTTTACAAAAGCCCTTGCTCAAAAGAAAAGGTCAGGAACACATTGTTATCGGCATTTTGATTACTTATAGCGCAGTTGTTAAGGATATGTTTGTTATTTTAAATTGTTTGTTATAGTTGGGCTGGTGGAGGCAACACCGGGTGTTCATCGGAGTAGTATATCTTGCACGGACTGGCACCCGGGTTGAACCACCGACTGTCCGCAAGCCAGTTGGGCTGGTGGAGGCAACACCGGGTGTTCATCGGAGTAGTATATCTTGCACGGACTGGCACCCGGGTTGAACCACCGACTGTCCGCAAGCCAGCTGGATTGATTCCTGACATGAAATATTACGACAACC
Organism: Archivesica marissinica; assembly: GCA_014843695.1. Taxonomy (NCBI): domain Eukaryota; kingdom Metazoa; phylum Mollusca; class Bivalvia; order Venerida; family Vesicomyidae; genus Archivesica; species Archivesica marissinica. The sequence continues at coordinate 58,397,027 of CM026401.1, forward strand.
ATCCCAATGGGCTTCGAAGCTACAGTGATGGGTTACAAATTGTTTGAAGTCAACGACAGTAAACCCTCTGCCACGAAGGCCTCACGTGATAATATATAACATAAATATATATTATATAGATCTATACTATTCCCAGTGTACAAACTGGCCGCTACATAACTTGTAGCTAACAATTCGTGATAGCGTAGTGGATGCGCGTTCGCTTCAGGTGCTAAATTTCCGGAGTTCGAGCCCCGCTGGAACCGTTACGATTGTGCCCTTAGGCAAGGCATTTAAGTTCCACATGTCTCTTCTCTCTCCCTCAAGGCGATGGATACCACCAGGAATGAAGTCTCGAGAGTGATTAATATAAGTTGTAAGAACTTGTTTCGCAATCGAGCTAAAATAAATTTGTATAAACTAATTAACCCCCGTGGCTAGGAATGCAGGTAATTGTGTTTTACCAGAATAACTCAAAAAGATGTGGATGCATTTTGATGAAACTTTGTGGATATGTAGAGGATGTGTACAGGAGGAAGTTATTCGATTTGGGGCGAAATCGGTCAAGGCATGTGGTCATGGCGCTGCGTGTATATAGAATGATAACTGCGCTTTTATCCTACCTTCATGAGAAATAATGGTCAAAACCTACCTGCCTAATAAACCTTTCTTTATAAGCTAGTACCTTATAAATAGTTCGTGACGTCATAACGCTGCGTATATGACGTCATATGTTCAGAGATGATATGATGAATTTCAAATCATTAATATTCGGTAATCTCTCCTCTCTAAAACTTCTTTTTATCAGAAGATGGGGTCAATAGAATATTAGGTCGCTGTCTTATACATTTTAAATCATTAGGCTCGTCTCCGCAACATTACACATTTCGGCAAACCCTCGCCGTGTATATTTTCTCCAACTCGCCTAATAAATTAAAATTTATAAGACAGTAACTTAATATTCTCTAATTATCCTACCTTCAAACGTAATAATGTTCAAAATTGCATAATAAACTTTGCTTTATTAGTCATTGCCTAATAAACCTTTAGTGACGTCATAACGAATCGTGTATGGTGTCATATGTTCACAGATGGTATGATAAACTTAGGTGCATCAATATTCGGTAAGCATTCTTCTCTTAGGCTAACACTTTCTTTGTATCAGAAGAGAGGATACATAGAATATTTATGACACTTGTGGATAGAAGTTTTGGAAGAAATCGGTCAAGTTATGTGGTAATGGCACTGATGGTCACGGGTTCGAGCCCCGCTCAGGCCGTATTTCATTTATATGAAAAAGTTGGCAGTTTCTTACGGAGGTTGGTGCACCCAAGTACTGGTTAACCGCTGGAGCCTGCCCAGGAAAGGTGTTGTTAGGTAAACTGCCCGCACGCGATATAGCCCGAAATGGTGCTGATGCAGGCGTAAAACCCGAACTATAAATAAATAAATAAATAAAATATGTGGTAATGGCGAGCATCCAAGCGTGGAGATTTGTATCTGTCCGAGTGATATTAGCTAGTTCTAATATACACTGAATTAGTACGTGTATACCACGGCCAACTGAACACTATATACAATTCCTGTTAAATATAAATAAGTATATTTCCTTTTCAGGCTGAACATCGCTCTATCCGCATATACAGTTCTGACGTCACGGCTGTTGCATTTACTCCCGACAGCCGCAGTGTGCTGTCTTGTGGCGGCCATGACGCGGCGCTCGTGCAATGGACACTTGTAGAGGAATAATAGAACAATAGAGTGAGCACGCCGCTGGTTGCTCCCAGACACTATACAGTTACATTATATTGAATAAGCCACGTGATCATAGCTTAGTTACAAATAATAATTATTAAAATCAGAATAACAAATAATAAAGTTATTGCTATTTTGGGATTTGGATTAAGCTGGTAACCATTATGTTTCTATAGCAACAACGAAATACCATACTTTACGCAATAATGTGTTGTTTTATGGCTAAGCGTTTTGCATGCAGATTGTCCATTTTTATCCAAATCTTCGAAAGTCGATATTTTATTTATAGCTGAATATATATACAACGTTGCTATTGGCAATATGAACTAAAAAAATACATACCTATCAATCACTATAATTATGTTTTATTGGAAAACTTGTGAAATATTTCTTAGAATCGAATAATTAATAGGAGAATGTATTGCTTTTTTGCTTGAGTGGAAGTCGTGATAGCGCAGTGGTAGCGCGTTCGCTTCAGTTGCGAAAGGCCCCGTGTTCGAGCCACGCTGGAGCAGTTACGATTGTGCCCTTAGGCAAGGCATTTAATTTCCACGTTGCCTCTTATCTCCCTCGAGGCGATGGATTCCATCAGAAATGAGGTCTCGAGAGTGATTCATATAAGTTATAAGAACTTGTTTCGCAATCGAGCTAAAATAAATGTGTATACACTATAGCTTTTTCAGGATTTGTATGAAACGGACAGTCATAATGTTTCTATAGGAACAACCAAATAACTTGGCAGAATTTAAATATTTATTGTTTATAATTAAGTTACAATTACATAATAACGTACTATTTTTTCTACCGCCATTTAAACATACATAACTATCTTATTGTGTGCATATCATCAGGATGAAACATAATGATCGCATTAATTTCCAAGTAACAGCAGTTGATACATTATTCTATCATTGCTCGACATTATGTCTGCAGACTCACAGAAGATATTTACCATGATTAAATCTGCAATAAACCATGGCTTAGCGCGTGATGTCAGACGTGACGTCATTTTTGTAGTTTTGTGACGTCATTTTTGCTTACTATTTGCGCTTTTTATATATTTTTGTCATGTTTGAATCGAAATAATATTTGTATCGGGGTTATTTGAGTTTTTTATTATAGAATTGAATTCACGGCGTGGTGATTATTGGAGTACCTACGATGCCTAATAACGCACACATTGAATACAGCCCCAACGGTAGTGTTTTAATTAAACACCACACAACATTAAAGCGACACTACATCAGTGAAAACACAAATTTCTACAGAATGTATTTTCCTATTACATGGTATAATTGTTTTCCAAATATTTGCCTCAAATACTCAGTATTTCAACTAATAAACAAACGTCGTATATGCGGTTTGTTGACATAGCAAAATAATGTAAACATCCATGCATAATATAACTAGTGTATCCGGAATAACACGATTTATGGTACAGATTTACCGTATAATTATCTCATCAGTGTGCCTATTTATTCGTAGAATATTCTTAGTTAAATTATTTCTAAACGACATTAACCCGCGTTTAGTATTGACTCTGATGACAAACAAACGTCAATTCAGGAGCGTGGGTGACCGTTATAGGAAATCATACTTTCAATCCACACAAAAATACTCTTTATTGATTCAATATTAGTGTTCGAATGTATTCCGAATAATTTGTAGTAGCAATGCATTTATTAGTGAACAAATGTATTTGATTTGCTTTTTGCGATGTAATGTCGCTTTAATTTAATTAGTATAATTGCAGATATTCTTTGAAACGGTCCCCAGACATATTTAGTCTAAAATTAAAAAAATAATAATACATGGATGAATATGTGTCACGCGTATGAATAAAATAGTTTTTGTTCTTGTTGTTTCTATTTTGTTTACTCTTAGATTAACTCAAAGCCATTCAGAATGAACTACATTCTATATTCACCTACTGTCATAAGCAGTAAACACTGGAGCCACCACCATACCCATTAGGTGCTAGGGTGATTGAGACAGGGGACAAGTTTCTGCGCCCGCACTGTAAAACCACCGAAGAGTAAGACAAGTGCACATAATTCCTTAAATTGTAATGACTGTTATTTAATGGTCTTATATATAAAACAGAACAAACAATTAATCTAACTGTGTTTGGCCTATATATAAAGTACCAATACAGATGGGCTATGGGATGATACGAAACAAGACAGTAATATGTAGTTTCATGTAATTTACCGTAAGTTCTTGGTTTTCATTTGAAGAACTGCGAAATAATGCTATTTGAACACATGTAGCGGACACTGAATACGCCGCCATGTTTGTTTACATTTATGTTTTATTTACAAACAGGTCAAAAGTAGTCCGTCTTCTTCTTCTTCTACCCGGGACTTTTATTCAAATGTGAACGTTTGGCATACTCAACAGTCAAATTGCGTCACATGATCGATATTGGACTTATAATCGAATGCTTTGCAGTGCTGAGTGCCGGAATTATTCAACATGAAACATGGAACTATATTAATTCCTACGCGTCCGAACTCCAAATCCGAACACCAATAAATTACTGAAAGGCAAATATTATTTCTTAATGAAACCTAATGTAGGTAACTATATAACTTCAAAATGGCCGCCTACATCGTCATCCATTTAACTATGTTTCAAATTGTTATATATTATTTATTAAAAGTCCGATTTTGAAATTTATTTCAACGTTGTAAAGAGCTTAGACCGACATCCGATATGAATGGAACTTGGTGTGAACTTGCTTTATGCTAACCATTGCCCACATAGAAACGCCCTGTTCACGTCATTACCGATACCATGTGCATACGTGTAGCATCGTTAAACGTCAACACTCTGCTAAACGTCAAAAGACCATTAAGCGTCATAATAATCCGCTATACATCGATATCCGTTAAACGTCATAAATAAAGTTCGCTAAACGTCTTAAACTCGTAACCGCTAATCGTCTTAAACTCGTAACCGCTAAACGTCATAAACTCGTAACCGCTAAATGTCATAAACTTGAAACCGCTAAACGTCATAAACAAAGTCCGCTAAACGTCTTAAACTCGTAACCACTAAACGTCTTAAACTCGTAACCGCTAAACGTCTTAAACTCGTAACCGCTAAACGTCTTAAACTCGTAACCGCTAAACGTCTTAAACTCGTAACCGCTAAACGTCTTAAACTCGTAACCGCTAATCGTAATGAATATTACATCACTTACATGTTATGGCTAGCAATAGAAGACTAGTGGTGCTACACAGCCGAGAATAAATGCATGGCACAAAATATGAAGAACATATTGCTCTGTGTCTATAATTGCAGAATAAATGAATAGCACAAACTATGAAGGACAAATTGCTCTGTATCTATAATTGCAGAATAAATGAATAGCACAAAATATGAAGAACAAATTGCTCTGTGTCTCTAATTGCAGAATAAATGAATAGCACAAAATATGAAGAACACATTGCTCTGTGTCTCTAATTGCAGAATAAATGAATAGCACAAAATACGAAGAACAAATTGCTCTGTGTCTCTAATTGCAGAATAAATGAATAGCACAAAATATGAAGAACAAATTGCTCTGTGTCTCTAATTGCAGAATAAATGAATAGCACAAAATATGAAGAACAAATTACTCTGTGTCTCTAATTGCAGAATAAATGCATAGCACAAAATATGAAGAACAGATTGCTCTGTGTCTCTAATGGCAGAATAAATGAATAGCACAAACTATGAAGAACAGATTGCTCTGTGTCTCTAATTGCAGAATAAATGAATAGCACAAACTATGAAGAACAGATTGCTCTGTCTCTAATTGCAGAATAAATCCATAGCACAAAATATGAAGAACAGATTGCTCTGTATCTATATTGCAGAATAAATGAATAGCACAAAATATGAAGAACAAATTGCTCTGTCTCTAATTGCAGAATAAATGCATGGCACAACTTATGAAGAACAGATTGCTCTATAACTCTAATTGTCACCCACAATGCAATATGTGCACAATACGTGTAGAGTACATGCAAACTAATTATTCATGAAGTCGTGACAGTGCAGTTGTAGCGCTTTTGCTTCATATGGGAAAGGCCCTGAGTTCGCGCCAATCTGTAGCCGTTACGATTGTGACCTTATGCAAGGCATTTAGATTCCGCATTGCTTCTTCTCTCTCCCTCGTGGCGATGTTTTCCATCAGGAATGAGGTCTCGAGAGTGAATAATATACTAAGATGTAGGAATTTGTTTCACAATGGAGCTAAAATAAATGTTGTATAAACTAATTATTCTGGATAGTATGCATTGTTGCTATCGAATGTGTTATTTATTACATGCTGACATGTCTGCTATAATCTTATTGATTTATTGAATTTGTTGTATATTGTGGACTGTGATAGAGCTTCTTTACTCAAATTACTATTAAAATAAATCTCTTATTATACATCATGTCTCTGTATTGTTAACCTCTAAACGAATACCGACATAGCAATCGTATATGACATTGCATGTATATATGAGGATGCTGATGATGATTATGATGGTGGTGATGATAATAATGATGGTGATGATGATAATGATGATGATTATAATGATGATGCTGATGCTGCTGATGATGCTGCTGATGATGCTGCTGCTGCTGCTGCTGCTGCTGCTGCTGTTGCTGCTGTTGCTGCTGCTGCTGATGATGATGATGATGATGATGATGATGATGATGATGATGATGACGACAACGACGCTGACGACAACGACGATGACGACGACGACGATAATGTGAAAAAATAATCACGACAACCAACATACACAAATGAGCTGAACCACAATGTATATCAATATTTGACCCAGTGCTTCCGAAAGTGTATTTCGAGTGATAAGCCAAACTTAAATTAAAACTTGTAGATGGGTGTCGCCCAATATCAACAGATGATTAATCACATGAACTGATTAAACAAGGATACAATGTAATCGAAGTTAGAGCGCTTATCAGTGTTTTGTCAAATATCCAAAGCTGTCGATACATTATAGATTTCACTACTTTATATCACTACGCCTCAGTTCATATTGAATTCATATTGAATTAGGTATTTATGTGTCCAAGAGATACTACAAATTTGGAACAAAATATTACAGTTAAAGATAGCAGCAATAACTATGCAACGACGAATTCAAGGCACTGTTTATAGGGCGTTGTTCTTGGCTCTGCTGGGATTTTACATTTGGTGTGCCTTTGTAGTAAGCAGTGCTCTATATACTGATGACGGAATATCAATCCAAGAAACAATCCAGCGATATGGAGTGTTTGTGACGGTGCTGTTATACACTCGCATGGTGTCAATCTATATCAGCGTACCGGTAACGGTATTCAACTTTTTGGGACTGTTGTGTTATAACCCTTTTAGCAGGCCGGGCAGTCTCAGATGCGTGGCAACAGAGACTCCCTTTATCTGCTTCCGGGTTGTGACGAGAGGAATGTTCCCAGGACTCGTCTCAGAAATTACGACAAAGAACGTAGATACGTGTAGAAAAGTGGGCATTACTAATTTCAAATTTGAAATAGTTACCGACAAAGCTCTGCATATTCAAGCCTCTACTTGTGTTCGAGAAGTTGTTGTACCGGCGGATTATCACACAGCGAACGGGACTCTATTCAAGGCACGAGCTCTACATTATTGTCTTGGTCAATATATCAACATCCTGTCTCGTGATGATTGGATTGTTCATCTGGACGAAGAGACGCTTTTGACAGATGGCGTACTACACGGAATAATGGACTTTGTTTCCCAGCCGTGTTCTAACATAGGACAGGGCGTTATAACATATGGGGGGAATGGCATTGAAAACTGGGTTACCACACTGATGGATGGCATACGAGTAGGACTAGACTACGGCCTGTTTCGGTTTGCTTTACAGTGTCTCCATAGACCGGTGTTTGGATTCAAAGGTTCGTTTATAGTGGTTAGAATGGACATTGAATCAGATGTTGGATTTGATTTTGGTCCAAACGAGAGCATTGCTGAAGATCTCCGATTTGCTTTAACAGCATGGGACAATGGCTACAAATTTGACTTCGTGCAAGGGATTATGAAAGAGAAAAGCACATTTACTCTGGCGGATTTTGTGAAGCAACGAAAACGTTGGTTTATTGGTCATTTCCATATAGTTTGGGGATCTACTTTGCCTTTATACAGTAAAATGGCTGTTCTGCCCATGCACATAGCTAATATGTTATTGTTTACTAACATCATAAATCCAGTTATATCATTTATGCTTCCTATTCATCTGGCAAAATGGCAAATAATCTTATTTTTCTTGCTGACATTCAATGTCTTATTCATGTTGTTATTCGGCAATTTCATGTCGTTATGTCATAGACAATATTCACTTGCACGGAGATTACTTACGTGTTTCCTCGCGCAGTTACTCCTACCTCTATTAGGTATGGTGGAAGCATACGGCGCATTGAAGGGTTTCTATTACAGGAATCAACTTACATTTGACATTGTTCAAAAAGAGACAAGCGGAGAGCTATATGTGGTATAACCACTGTTGGGAGCTCATTGCAAAGTGACACTATGAACTCACCCGATGTAGTTCATACACCGATGTAAACTATTTACCCACGATTCTATAGTTATTTTACATTAATTATTTAAAGAATATTAAATAATGCGCACTACCAGGAACAAGTGACATTTTGATAATATATTGTGAGAAAGTTGTCGGTCGCTTGCGGAGGTTGGGCACTTGAGTATTGGTTTCTACCCACGGGAAATGTGAGTGGTCTTCTTCACCGTCATTGCACAGCCTGACTGTGTTCGACAATGCTACAGAGTGAACCTTGTACAAATCAAAAGGAGAACAAATCGAAAGAAATACAATAGTGGTGTAAATAGTCATATTTAGAAATAGACAGACTCATGTACACATATGGAATAATAGGTAAACTGAAAACATGGAATTTCACAACGGCGCTCTATTAGCGTATGGATATATAGCGTGTAGATATAAAATAGTTCCGATATACGATATACTCTTTGATAAATATTTTGAATGGTCACTTTACGCTGCTTGAAGCTTTTAAAATGAAGGCGTTAATAATACACCAAGTTATGAATTCAGTTATGTTATTCCCCATAGTTGGTGACGAATACCTAGAAAACTATATGTATACGGTAACAATACGGTATGGTGTACGGTACTATATGTATACCATATCAATACGGTATAGTGTACGGTACTATATGTATACCATATCAATACGGTATGGTGTACGGTACTATATGTATACCATATCAATACGGTATGGTGTACGGTACTATATGTATACCATATCAATACGGTATGGTGTACGGTACTATATGTATACGGTATCAATACGGTATGGTATACGGTACTATATGTATACCATATCAATACGGTATGGTGTACGGTACTATATGTATACCATATCAATACGGTATGGTGTACGGTACTATATGTATACGGTAACAATACGGTATGGTGTACGGTACTATATGTATACCATATCAATACGGTATGGTATACGGTACTATATGTATACCATATCAATACGGTATGGTGTACGGTACTATATGTATACCATATCAATACGGTATGGTGTACGGTACTATATGTATACGGTAACAATACGGTATGGTGTACGGTACTATATGTATACCATATCAATACGGTATGGTATACGGTACTATATGTATACCATATCAATACGGTATGGTGTACGGTACTATATGTATACCATATCAATACGGTATGGTGTACGGTACTATATGTATACCATATCAATACGGTATGGTGTACGGTACTATATGTATACCATATCAATACGGTATGGTATACGGTACTATATGTATACCATATCAATACGGTATGGTGTACGGTACTATATGTATACGGCATCAATACGGTATGGTGTACGGTACTATATGTATACCATATCAATACGGTATAGTGTACGGTACTATATGTATACCATATCAATACGGTATGGTATACGGTACTATATGTATACGGCATCAATACGGTATGGTGTACGGTACTATATGTATACGGCATCAATACGGTATGGTGTACGGTACTATATGTATACCATATCAATACGGTATGGTGTACGGTACTATATGTATACCATATCAATACGGTATGGTGTACGGTACTATATGTATACCATATCAATACGGTATAGTGTACGGTACTATATGTATACCATATCAATACGGTATGGTATACGGTACTATATGTATACGGCATCAATACGGTATGGTGTACGGTACTATATGTATACGGCATCAATACGGTATGGTGTACGGTACTATATGTATACCATATCAATACGGTATGGTGTACGGTACTATATGTATACCATATCAATACGGTATGGTGTACGGTACTATATGTATACGGTATCAATACGGTATAGTTTACGGTACTATATGTATACGGTAACAATACGGTATGGTGTACGGTACTATATGTATACCATATCAATACGGTATGGTGTACGGTACTATATGTATACGGTATCAATACGGTATAGTTTACGGTACTATATGTATACGGTAACAATACGGTATGGTGTACGGTACTATATGTATACCATATCAATACGGTATGGTGTACGGTACTATATGTATACCATATCAATACGGTATGGTGTACGGTACTATATGTATACCATATCAATACGGTATGGTGTACGGTACTATATGTATACCATATCAATACGGTATGGTGTACGGTACTATATGTATACGGTATCAATACGGTATGGTATACGGTACTATATGTATACGGTAACAATACGGTATAGTGTACGGTACTATATGTATACGGTAACAATACGGTATGGTGTACGGTACTATATGTATACCATATAAATACGGTATGGTGTACGGTACTATATGTATACGGTAACAATACGGTATGGTGTACGGTACTATATGTATACCATATCAATACGGTATGGTGTACGGTACAATATGTATACCATATCAATACGGTATGGTGTACGGTACTATATGTATACCATATCAATACGGTATGGTGTACGGTACTATATGTATACGGTAACAATACGGTATGGTGTACGGTACTATATGTATACAGTAGCAATACGGTATGGTGTACGGTACTATATGTATACCATATCAATACGGTATGGTGTACGGTACTATATGTATACCATATCAATACGGTATGGTGTACGGTACTATATGTATACGGTATCAATACGGTATAGTTTACGGTACTATATGTATACGGTAACAATACGGTATGGTGTACGGTACTATATGTATACCATATCAATACGGTATGGTGTACGGTACTATATGTATACGGTAACAATACGGTATGGTGTACGGTACTATATGTATACCATATCAATACGGTATGGTGTACGGTACTATATGTATACGGTAACAATACGGTATGGTGTACGGTACTATATGTATACGGTAACAATACGGTATGGTGTACGGTACTATATGTATACCATATCAATACGGTATGGTGTACGGTACTATATGTATACCATATCAATACGGTATGGTGTACGGTACTATATGTATACGGTATCAATACGGTATGGTGTACGGTACTATATGTATACCATATCAATACGGTATGGTGTACGGTACTATATGTATACCATATCAATACTGTATGGTGTACGGTACTATATATATACGGTATCAAAACGGTATGGTGTACGGTACTATATGTATACCATATCAATACGGTATGGTGTACGGTACGTTATGTATACGGTATCAATACTGTATGGTGTACGGTACTATATGTATACGGTATCAAAATCGGTATGGTGTACGGTACTATATGTATACCATATCAATACGGTATGGTGTACGGTACTATATGTATACCATATCAATACTGTATGGTGTACGGTACTATATGTATACGGTATCAAAACGGTATGGTGTACGGTACTATATGTATACGGTAACAATACGGTATAGTGTACGGTACTATATGTATACGGTATCAATACTGTATGGTATACGGTACTATATGTATACCATATCAATACGGTATGGTGTACGGTACGTTATGTATACGGTATCAATACTGTATGGTATACGGTACTATATGTATACCATATCAATACGGTATGGTGTACGGTACGTTATGTATACGGTATCAATACTGTATGGTGTACGGTACTATATATATACGGTATCAAAACGGTATGGTATACGGTACTATATGTATACCATATCAATACGGTATGGTGTACGGTACGTTATGTATACGGTATCAATACTGTATGGTGTACGGTACTATATGTATACGGTATCAATACGGTATGGTATACGGTACTATATGTATACGGTAACAATACGGTATGGTGTACGGTACTATATGTATACGGTAACAATACTGTATGGTATACGGTACTATATGTATACGGTAACAATACGGTATGGTGTACGGTACGTTATGTATACGGTATCAATACTGTATGGTATACGGTACTATATGTATACGGTAACAATACGGTATGGTATACGGTACTATATGTATACGGTAACAATACTGTATGGTATACGGTACTATATGTATACGGTAACAATACGGTATGGTGTACGGTACGTTATGTATACGGTATCAATACTGTATGGTATACGGTACTATATGTATACGGTAACAATACGGTATGGTATACGGTACTATATGTATACGGTAACAATACTGTATGGTATACGGTACTATATGTATACGGTAACAATACGGTATGGTGTACGGTACGTTATGTATACGGTATCAATACTGTATGGTATACGGTACGTTATGCAACCGTATTATAGTACGTTACGCTCTTTAGTATATACATACCAATATCGTATAAACATACACTTAAATGGGTATATTTAAACGTAATGTATACATCTATATCGCTTAACTCTTTCCTTCATATAAACTTATTTTTATAATATACTGCAGTGGATAAGTAGTCGCCATATCTATCCCACCTCCATAGATATTACTGGAACTACATAGAAATGTAGGTTTATAATATACTGCAGTGGATAAGTAGTCGCCATATCTATCCCACCTCCATATATATTACTGGGACTACATAGAAATGTAGGTTTATAATATACTGCAGTGGATAAGTAGTCGCCATATCTATCCCACCTCCATAGATATTACTGGGACTACATAGAAATGTAGGTTTATAATATACTGCAGTGGATAAGTAGTCACCATATCTATCCCACCTCCATAGATATTACTGGGACTACATAGATATTTAGGTTTATAATATACTGCAGTGGATAAGTAGTCACCATATCTATCCCACCTCCATAGATATTACTGGGACTATATAGAAATTTAGGTTTATAATATACTGCAGTGGATAAGTAGTCACCATATCTATCCCACCTCCATATATATTACTGGGACTACATATAAATGTAGGTTTATAATATACTGCAGTGGATAAGTAGTCGCCATATCTATCCCACCTCCATAGATATTACTGGGACTACATAGAAATTAGGTTTATAATATACTGCAGTGGATAAGTAGTCGCCATATCTATCCCACCTCCATAGATATTACTGGGACTACATAGAAATGTAGGTTTATAATATACTGCAGTGGATAAGTAGTCGCCATATCTATCCCACCTCCATAGATATTACTGGGACTACATAGAAATTAGGTTTATAATATACTGCAGTGGATAAGTAGTCGCCATATCTATCCCACCTCCATAGATATTACTGGGACTACATAGAATTAGGTTATAATATACTGCAGTGGATAAGTAGTCCCATATTATCCCACCTCCATAATATTACTGGGACTACATAGAAATTAGGTTTATAATATACTGCAGTGGATAAGTAGTCGCCATATCTATCCCACCTCCATAGATATTACTGGGACTACATAAAATGTAGGTTTATAATATACTGCAGTGGATAAGTAGTCGCCATATCTATCCCACCTCCATAGATATTACTGGGACTACATAGAATTTAGGTTTATAATATACTGCAGTGGATAAGTAGTCGCCATATCTATCCCACCTCCATAGATATTACTGGGACTACATAGAATTTAGGTTTATAATATACTGCAGTGGATAAGTAGTCGCCATATCTATCCCACCTCCATAGATATTACTGGGACTACATAGAAATGTAGGTTTATAATATACTGCAGTGGATAAGTAGTCGCCATATCTATCCCACCTCCATAGATATTACTGGGACTACATAGATATTTAGGTTTATAATATACTGCAGTGGATAAGTAGTCGCCATATCTATCCCACCTCCATAGATATTACTGGGACTACATAGAAATTTAGGTTTATAATATACTGCAGTGGATAAGTAGTCGCCATATCTATCCCACCTCCATAGATATTACTGGGACTACATAGAAATTTAGGTTTATAATATACTGCAGTGGATAAGTAGTCGCCATATCTATCCCACCTCCATAGATATTACTGGGACTACATAGATATTTAGGTTTATAATATACTGCAGTGGATAAGTAGTCGCCATATCTATCCCACCTCCATAGATATTACTGGGACTACATAGAAATTTAGGTTTATAATATACTGCAGTGGATAAGTAGTCGCCATATCTATCCCACCTCCATAGATATTACTGGGACTACATAGATATTTAGGTTTATAATATACTGCAGTGGATAAGTAGTCGCCATATCTATCCCACCTCCATAGATATTACTGGGACTACATAGAAATTTAGGTTTATAATATACTGCAGTGGATAAGTAGTCGCCATATCTATCCCACCTCCATAGATATTACTGGGACTACATAGAAATTTAGGTTTATAATATACTGCAGTGGATAAGTAGTCGCCATATCTATCCCACCTCCATAGATATTACTGGGACTACATAGATATTTAGGTTTATAATATACTGCAGTGGATAAGTAGTCGCCATATCTATCCCACCTCCATAGATATTACTGGGACTACATAGATATTTAGGTTTATAATATACTGCAGTGGATAAGTAGTCGCCATATCTATCCCACCTCCATAGATATTACTGGGACTACATAGATATTTAGGTCTATAATATACTGCAGTGGATAAGTAGTCGCCATATCTATCCCACCTCCATAGATATTACTGGGACTACATAGATATTTAGGTTTATAATATACTGCAGTGGATAAGTAGTCGCCATATCTATCCCACCTCCATAGATATTACTGGGACTACATAGATATTTAGGTTTATAATATACTGCAGTGGATAAGTAGTCGCCATATCTATCCCACCTCCATAGATATTACTGGGACTACATAGAAATTTAGGTTTATAATATACTGCAGTGGATAAGTAGTCGCCATATCTATCCCACCTCCATAGATATTACTGGGACTACATAGAAATTTAGGTTTATAATATACTGCAGTGGATAAGTAGTCGCCATATCTATCCCACCTCCATAGATATTACTGGGACTACATAGAAATTTAGGTCTATAATATACTGCAGTGGATAAGTAGTCGCCATATCTATCCCACCTCCATAGATATTACTGGGACTACATAGATATTTAGGTCTATAATATACTGCAGTGGATAAGTAGTCGCCATATATATCCCACCTCCATAGATATTACTGGGACTACATAGATATACTGGGACTACATAGATATTACTGGGACTACATAGATATTACTGGGACTACATAGATATTTAGGTCTATAATATACTGCAGTGGATAAGTAGTCGCCATATATATCCCACCTCCATAGATATTACTGGGACTACATAGATATTACTGGGACTACATAGATATTACTGGGACTACATAGATATTACTGGGACTACATAGATATTACTGGGACTACATAGATATTACTGGGACTACATAGATATTACTGGGACTACATAGATATTACTGGGACTACATAGATATTACTGGACTACATAGATATTACTGGGACTACATAGATATTACTGGGACTACATAGATATTACTGGGACTACATAGATATTACTGGGACTACATAGATATTACTGGGACTACATAGATATTACTGGGACTACATAGATATTACTGGGACTACATAGATATTACTGGGACTACATAGATATTACTGGGACTACATAGATATTTAGGTCTATAATATACTTTTATATATACAATAAAGTATGATGACGCTAACATATATGTGCCTTTACATCGAATAAGTAAAGTAAAGTAAAGTAAAGTGTTTGTTTATTATAGTATAGTTATTTAAAGGGCCAGTCATTTCTGACTTATGAGACACCTCTTTTTATGAACATCAGTACTTCCCGAATCCTATGCTTGTATGCCAGGCGCCAGACTGGTAGGCAATCGGTAACCATTATTTAACTAGAACGAACCCCTGACGAACCTTCGACCTCCCGCTCCGTAGGCGGACGCCTTAACCACTGGGCCACGGAGACGGTTTATGTATGACGTACAGGTATTTGTATGATAATATTCTAAATAAAACCGATACTAAAAAGTCATTTAATGTTGTATTGTAGTCTTATATTCCAACTCTTCTAAGCATCATTTTGGATTCCTTTAATGACTGTTTCTTTTGAAATGAATAGTATATCATTGCAGTCTCTCCATAATTAGTTCCAGGAGTAGCATAGTACCCGTTGAGATTTGCATAGGCACAATTATTATACCACCAGCCGCCGTGGTCGTTTACTGCGCATGCGCCATTGTTATCGCGATCGTATGTGAAGAAGTCTTTACCGTTGTGATATGAAAGTCCTCCAGTATCACCTTTGAAAATACAAATACCGAATTTAACTAAATATATGTATTTAGTGTTTTATAAACAGTATAGAAAAGTAATTGAGCGTTGGTGATATTATGGGAGATGCTCGTTATGTAAATATCATGTGTAGTATATAATGTACATGTAACAAGTTGCCATTAATTACATATTCCACACTTATTTAAGTCTGATTATAGATTTACACTATTATCTATTAAAACAATACTGAATACTCAAGTTCATCAAATAGACATGCAGTGCGTAATTCCGTGCACAGAAGCACTTGTACATAAACATATGATGTCCGATTAGCGCAGTGGTTAACGCGCTCGCTTCTCACCAATGCAACCCGGGTTCGATCCTCGGACCGGAAAGTATGTGAGATGGTACGAAGGTCGCCAAATCGGACAGGTGGGTTTTGTCCGGGTACTCCGGTTTCCTCCCACACGAATGTCCACATTTACGCTTTCATCCGCTCCAACGAGAGTGATTAATATAAGTTGTTAGAACTTGCTTCGCAATCGTTGTAAAATAAATAAACTTTAAACCGATTGTCATATTATAGAGAAGACAAGCAAGTAAGTATATTGCATAGATATGAAAAGCAGCATTACCTCCCCGGAACTACAGAACTCTATTTTATGACAACCTTTTGCATTGAATCCGCGCCAAACGAGAGTGATTAATATAAGTTTTTAAAAAAACAACAACATATGCACCTACTTCAATATATATATCGAACACATACCTGCTGTGCCTCTTCCTGGGTCAATATGAAGGGTATATTTCGGACTTGGACCCAGACTGAAATTCTGGAATACTTCATATACTGTACTTCCATCTGCTGCCGTTAGATCTAGTCGCAGTTCCGAGATTCCCTGTGTAGTCATTTCATACATACTGGTAAGGCCTAGATAGTAGCACATGAATAATATATATAGAACTCATTTGAACAATTTTAGTAAATGAGGCATTCAATAAATTAAAATATAAAAAATGACTATTGTGCTTTCAAAGTAAAGTAATAACGGTTGTAAACAAACATTCGATACACTATTGCATTATAGGTACAGTCTGATTATTTAGGGCAGTCACTTGTATACATAACATTCGAAAACCAAAACAATCATTGTTGAACCATCAAACCTAACAATATTTTTCAGCTTTGGCCACTCGGCCACCCTGCCATGTGTGATAATTCGATATATTTTATATTATTCAATCAGTGTTTTAACTCGCCAATGTTTATATACATCAGCATGTTTGTATACAAGTGACTGGCTTGATTAATCGAAGTGTAAGTCAGGTTGTTTGCAGTATTAAGCAATAAATCACAGTGCCTGTAAGCTATCGTATATTGCCTTACCTATACAGTAGTGTAATATTCCAACGCTATTATTATATGATATATCTTTATTTCGTAATAAGACATCATATGGCATCTATTGCAATAACGTTATTGGAATACCATACCTAGCCAGAATTCACCAGCCACATGGATTCGAACCTACAGTGGCAAGGGACAAGTGAGTTGAAGTCAGTGACATTAACCATTCGGCCGCGGAGGCTCACTGGATAGGAATACGATAATATCATAATATATTATCATATTATGATATGAGATATGATATATCTTTATTTTGTAATAAGCCATCATATGGCATCTATTGCAATAACGTTATTGGAATACCATACCTAGCCAGAATTCACCAGTCACATCTCCAAACCCGCTTTCATAAGTGGAATAATTCCTATGGAAATCAACGGTACCATTCACACGTCTTTGGAACACCTGCATGTTTTCAAATAATTCTACATGTTAACATGTATTTTACATGCATCACGATTACATATTTCATAGGTATTATAGTCTCATATAACAAACATCTAACAAACTGACCGAAAGATAAATAAATAAACGTAAAACACACACATTAGTTAATCTACTATCTGTATTAAATAAGTACATTAATCAACTACACATAAAAACATGATACAAATTAACAAATTATTTCGGCAATGATAGGTACGTCTTTCATTTAGTTTCATTATTTAATTCAACAAATGTGTACAACTAATAACTGCAACGGCACTACTCTACACTCAACCACACTCCTATGTATGTTTTAAGTTTATTTATCGTTACTACCGGTTGCCCATATGAGCCACGCCTCCTGAAGAGATTAGTCATTTTAGATTTTTGAAGGATAGTCCAATGATACAGACAGACAGAGACCAATTCCAGAGTCTCCTCTAGTTCTTTTACGTGCTCGGTGTACAGCACCGACACGAGACCTCGGTTTAAAGTCCCAATTGAAAGACTGTTAATTTGTATTAGGGTCAGACGGGGGATCGAACCTGCGATCCCTGGATTACCAGTCCAGCGTATTGCCACTGGACTGGTATCTGTAGATCCGTCTGTACACAACATTCCTAATTGGAGCCAACTGAAATCACACTATATAAATAGATGTATGTTCATGTATATTGTCATTTAAAGCATTTTATTCCAGATTAATAAGTATACAGCAATTACAGCAATGCATTGCTTGAATATCTGTAACAACTGTAGCAAATAAGATAATGTGAATATTGATAGTATACGGTTATTAGTTGGTTCCTAATACTTTAAGACACAATCGTGTTGAGTGTACAGAGGAGTCCGCTTTAAATATACACTCAACAATATTCCTAATCGATCACATGGTATTGTATAACATTTGGAGCCAATTAATAATCAGACACTATAAATATATTCTTATTGTCATTTAATGCATTTTATCCGAAATGATTATACAGTCAATCATGCACAACGATTTGTAATAAAATATAGCCAATAAGATGATATGAATATTGACATTATTTGTTATTCTAACACGACCCAGCTAATAACATACATACTTGTAGAGTAAAATATACCTAGGGTTATTCTGCGATATACCTACCTTGAACTATGCTGCGCGCGCATCGTGTTTTTGGCTATTCCATTTATACAATGCGTGTAAAGTTTTATGAATGAAAGTCACGTGATGTTTGTAAATACAACCGTGGGAATTCGCGGAAGTGAGTTATTTTTAGAATCAGATAATCTCTTTTCCGTCTTGTTTTTCTGTTAAGTAACGTTTCAGTTACTATTCTGTACAGTTTTATTTGACAAACTAAATAAAATTATTGATCAGTCACAACTTTTGTTCATTTATGCACTAGATTGATATTTTCCATAAAAAAATTTTGAAAGCCAAATGCACGGCGTTTGAAGAAAATACTCCTTTCTCGTCTAAAAGTATTAGAATTAAGTCGTGTTAGAATCGAAATAATAAATATCAACCATGGTATATCGCAGAATAACCCGAGTTTGAAGTTCTTATGCGTAGAAATATATCACGAAGGCCGATATTATTTCTTAATTAGTTTGCTCCAAATACTGTAAATCATCGGGTGACCGATTAGCAATTGTGTTGAGTGTAGAGCATACACATACATTTCATCTTGTTGGGCTCCAAACTTACAGGAACATGGCGAAATCGTTTAAGCTTTCCATGAGGCTAAATGGCAAATAGTATGCTAATGGACCATTCACCAACTGTCTGCATTATGAGCTAAATGGCAAATAGTATGCTAATGGATCATTCACCAACTGTCTGCATTATGGGCTAAATGGCAAATAGTATGCTAATGGACCATTCACCAACTGTCTGCATTATGGGCTAAATGGCAAATAGTATGCTAATGGACCATTCACCAACTGTCTGCATTATGGGCTAAATGGCAAATAGTATGCTAATGGATCATTCACCAGCTGTCTGCATTATGGGCTAAATGGCAAATAGTATGATAATGAACCATTCACCAACTGTCTGCATTATGGGCTAAATGGCAAATAGTATGCTAATGGACCATTCACCAACTGTCTGCATTATGGGCTAAATGGCAAATAGTATGCTAATGGACCATTCACCAACTGTCTGCATTATGGGCTAAATGGCAAATAGTATGATAATGGACCATTCACCAACTGTCTGCATTATGGGCTAAATGGCAAATAGTATGATAAAGGACCATTCACCAACTGTCTGCATTATGTTATTAGTTGCGTTTACCGTCCATCCGCCAGTACTAGTATCCATGTGGCACCACACCTCTCTCACGGCATTGGACTTCCATAAGGTAATGTAATATAAACCACTTGTAGCACTCGGGTTCCTATGAAGAATGTCGGCACAATCACTAGCCGTCGCTGTAAATTACAGTACGAAATGTATATAAAGCTGTCCCAATAGCTAATGTACTATGTGGGTGAAGTTAGCAGTGAGCAGTGTACTGCTGTACTGCTAGCAGTGAGCTGTGAGTAGTGTAATCCAGCAGTGAGTTATGTATTCTAGTAGTGAATGATGTGTATATGCCAAATTTCGAAAAACAATAAATAAAAATAATAATAAAAAATATTATTTATTTTTCCGTACTTGCTTTTTCTGGCAGTGAGCAGTGGGGAATGTACGCGTAGTTTATTCCAGCAGTGGGAAGTGTAATCCAGCAATGATTGGTGTAAATTGCAGAATGAAATGTATATAAATCTGGGTCCATAATCTCAGCCCCTTGAGCATTCTCCGGCTAGCATGTTTTGACGATTGATTTGACTTCTATGGACCTTTTATAAAAAATATAGAAACCAGGTCCCTAACCAGTTTGGATTTGGCCCCTAGTAAAATAAATGCCGGCATTTTTGCCAGGAGCCTGGTTTCTATTTTCTTTTGTAAAACGTCTATGGAAGTCATATCAATCGTCAAATCATGCCGGAGAATGGTCACGTGATTGAGATTCTGGACCCAACTAATATGACAATGGTTTTTAATTTCTGTAAACTAACAGGAGATCATAGACTAAGGTGTAACATTAAACTAGTCTCAAAATGCTCAATTTAATTTACGCACAATGCACTCGACAATCATACATATTATCCTGATACTCTCAATTTCAGCTTGCCTGTGCCACATATTCTTGGGTAGTCTGGGTTCCATTCTGTCGATATTTCACTTTTTAACTTCTGGCAAAATGACATTA
This sequence comes from Archivesica marissinica, assembly GCA_014843695.1. Lineage (NCBI taxonomy): Eukaryota > Metazoa > Mollusca > Bivalvia > Venerida > Vesicomyidae > Archivesica > Archivesica marissinica. Next base: position 58,418,617 of record CM026401.1, read on the forward strand.
TATTGAAATATATTTATTTGACTGACTAGGCAAAATATATCGACGCCTGTTGCCAGGCTAATCCTTGGGGACGGATACTGCCATATTCAGAATCATAGGCAACAGATTACATATATATAATCCACCAATCTCTTGCATGTTGTGGAAGTCGTGATAGCGCAATGGTAGGACGATCAGGAGTTCGAGCTCCACTGTAGCCTTTACGAGTGTGCCGTTAGGCAAGGCATCTAAATTCCACGATGCTTCTTCTCTCTCCCTCCTGGCGATGGATTCCATCAGGAATGAGGTCTCGGGAGTGATTAATATACGTTTTAAGTGCTTGTTTCGCAATTGAGCTAAAATAAATTTATATAAACTAAACGCTGGCATAATTATATACATGTAGATTTACGTAAGCTTGGGATGTATCTATGCAATCTGCTGCCTGTATCCAGACTGTCCAATTAGTATACATGTTACATGAACACAGGAACTCAAATCGATAGGAATATATATACTGGCACCATATAATAACTGTGCACTTTTATATCGAGCGTTATAAATATTATAGATATATATATATATTCCTTCACACATTGCACTAATTTACACAATAGTTCCGCACATTCTGATACCAAATGTTCCTATATTCTTTTCTAAAATGATATACATGTTACGTGTAAGGCAAGTCACGAAGTGCACAGTTGTTCTTTGGTTTAAAAAAGTTAACACATTTTATTTTACAATGATTGCGAAGCAAGTTTCAACAATTTATATTAATAACTCTCGTCGGCGCGGATGCAATCGTATATGTGGTCATTAGTTTGGGAGGAAACCCGAGTACTCAGAGAAAACCCACCTGTCCGATCTGTACCAGATCTCACATACTTCCCGAGCGCGCTACCCACTGGTGTTACACCCTTTGGTGTTAGTATAGAGCTAATCTTTGGTGTCAGTATAGATCAAACAATATCATAGAAATGGTATGTGATGTACATGTGGGGCTAAAATGTAATATTGTTGTAGCTCGTCAAATATAAATATAGCATCAGTACAAACTGTTGTAACATAGATCTATGTCCATGGCAATGACCATACTATTTAACTGATTAGTGTCGAATGTGAGAGTAATTTATATAAATCGCCGTACTAGCTAAAACTGTTTAAATTATCATGTCGACAGACAGACAGACATACACACAGACAAACACACATACATACACACATACATACACACATACAGACACACATACAGACACACAGACAAACACACAGACATACAGACATACACACAGACAGGCAGACATACAGACAGGCACACATACGTACACACATACATACTCACATACATACACATAGACAGACACACATACACACATACATACACACAGACAGGCAGACATACAGACAGGCACACAGTCATACACACATTCATACACACATATATACACAAATACATACACACAGACAGACACACAGATATAAACGGCGTAGGTTAGATAATACTACTAAATTTACAAGGAAATAAGCTTACACGTGTTGCATTGCCTCCCTTCGAATCTATGATCGCATTTACAAAAGTAATTCCCCGGTATCTCGGAACATGTACCATGGTGACATGGGTTTGACTCACAATGACTGGTTGCTATGCAAAAGTAAATAAAGTATTTCGATAAAAGGTCAGGTACTGACGGATCTGTAGTCCAATGGTAATACGCTGGACTGGTAATCTAGGGATCGCAGGTTGTCTTTCAGATGGGACGTTAAACCGAGGTCTCGTGTCGTTGCTTTACACCGTGCACGTAATGGAACCAGAGGAGACTCTGGAATTGGTCTCTGTCTGTATCATTACACTATCCTCCAAAAATCTAAAATTACTGATCCCTTCAGAAGGCGTCGCTCATATGGGCAACCGGTAGCGGCGATAATTAAACATAAAACACACTCAGGTACTAGTATGCAATTAAACACACACTATCTGTCGGAACCATTAATCATGCTGATTAATCACGCTGATTAATCACGCTGACACGCTGATAGTTTAATCATTTGTTTCCAAAATATACATATATATATGCAGTAGCCCAGTGAATTTCTATCCGAATAATGTAAGTATATGTATTGTATAAAAACCTTTTAACGTCCAGAATTGTATTAAAATTCTAAAGGATATGTAGATGCAATTGTCTATTAAAATGAATACGTAAAATATATCATCAAAATTACCCGCGATACTTTGCTTTAATGTTGTTAATAACGATATATGTAATTGATTTTTTCCATTTCAATATAAATATTTGGATATTTTTAAGCATACAGTCATTGGAAATTATATTCTTTAAATATCGGGGGACATTTAACATAGGAAATTATTTAAGAAATAATAAGTATCAACCGTGGTATATCACAGAATAACCCGAGTTTGAAGTTCTTATGCGTAGAAATATATCACGAAGGCCTCTGCGATAAAGGGCTTCGTGATATATTTATACGCATAAGAACTTCAAACTCGGGTTATTCTGCGATATTTGGCCTGAGTGATATATTTCTACGCATAAGAACTTCAAACTCGGGTTATTCTGCGATATACCACGGTTGATACTTATTATTTCGATTTTAACACGACTTACTTCTAATAATTTTAAAGGAGTATTTTCTTCAAACCCCGCTGCATTTGGCTTTCGAAATGTCCTCCCGCGTAAGGGGTGATGACGTTATTTTCTATGGAAAATATCAATCTAGTGCATAAATGAACAACAGTTGTATCTGAACAATAATTTTATTTATTTGGTCAAATAAAACTGTACAGAATAGTAACTGAAACGTTACTTAACAGAAAAACAAGACAGACAAGAGATTATCTGATTCTAAAAATAACTCACTTCCACGAATTCCACGGTAGTATTTACAAACATCACGTGACTTTCATTTATAAAACTTTACACGCATTGTATAAATGGAATAGCCAAAACACGATGCGCGAGCAGCATAGTTCAATGTAGGTATATCGCAGAATAATCCGAGGTAGATTTTACTCTACAGGTATGTATGTTATTAGCTGGGTCGTGTTAGAATAAGATATAGTGGTGCTTTGCAAATGTTTATTGTAACGTTACCAGTGTCAGATCCGTTACAGTTTGTGTTACACAGATCGTCCGTGCAACAACCACGACAGATATGTTCCGCCATTGCCCGTTTACCGTAGACATCAACCAAGCCTGTGTCGTATTCAACGTCACGGCCCACAATGTTTGGAACATCAATGTTTTCATTTCTGCATGCCTATAATATGAACAAAAAATACCTTAGACTCTGCACATTTGCTTTGGTTTCTGCTATCGTTTTGAAGTGCCGTATCATGCTGACACACCATATTTTTAAAGCTTATTTAACGTCGCTACCGGGTGCCCAGTTGAGCGACGGACAGTTTACCTAACAACACCTTTCCTGCACAGGCTCCAACAGATAACCAGTACTAGGTGCACCAACATCCGTATGAAACTGCCAACTTTTATAAAAGACACGGTCTGAAACGGTTCGAACCCGTGACCATCATTGATGATAGGTTATAGTTCTATACAAGTCAGCGACATTAACCATTCGACAACGGAATCCACACACATATATTCCTGGCATCAGTTTTATAATACTAGCATATCTTTTGCTTATGTTTTTTTATTTAGGGGATCGCAGCCTAAGTCATATGGTGACTCTCAACGGGCATACGGGATTTTCCGCCGCCAATAATAGCTGGGGAGTTGTCAGACGCCCTAAGCTGTTTGTAGGCTTTAAATTCCCAAAACTACCGCGAGATGTTTGTAATATTTCCTAAGTATAAATAAGTAAGTAAATAGTTTAGTATAATGACTTGTGTCACTAGTTTATACAAATTTATTTTAGCTCGACTGCGAAACAAGTTCTTACAACTTATATTAATCACTCTCGAGACCTCATTCCTAACGGAATCCATCGCCACGAGGGAGAGAGAAGAGGCAACGTGGAATTTAAATGCCTTGCCTAAGGGAACAATCGTAACGACTCCAGTGGGGATCGAACTCCGGACCTTTCGCACATGAAGCGAACGCGCATCCACTGCCCTATCACGACATCCACATTAAATGTGTCATTCATTGCATTAGTTTAGTTTATACAAATTTATTTTAGCTCGATTGCGAAACAAGTTATTTCAACTTATATAAATCACTCTCGAGACCTCATTCCTGATGGAATCCATCGCCACGAGGGAGAGAAGAGGCAACGTGGAATTTAAATGCCTTGCCTAAGGGCACAATCGTAACGGCTCCAGTGGGGCTCGAACTCCGGACCTTTCGCACCTGAAGCGAACGCGCATCCACTGCGCTATCACGACTTCCACATTCATTCAATTATATATATATTAATTCATTGCATTGTGTAGATCAAATTATAATACAATACGTCAACACCCGGCCCGATGGGCTTATAAGTCAATTGCTTATATATAATTTCTAAAATACAGATGAAATGTGCACGTATATAACTTAAAGCGATATAACACGAATTAGAAAACGACTAAGTCACATGGTCCATTGAAAATGCCACATTTCTAGCTTCTAAATCGTATAGACGCGACCTACTTATGTACGTTGTCTAAGTAAGATAGATCAACTCACTGACCCGTCTTAACGAAATATACACCTCGCTTCACTCGGTGTATGTTTCGCTAAGACGGGCCAATTCGTGATCTATACTATTCTCACCTAACATGTGCTCACTTCCGAAAAGTGTATCACAAAGTGTAGCCGGTCCCGTGATTGGGTATATCCCTATTTCGAGGCTCCAGTTATACCTTTGACACCATCATCAGAATAATCACAATGTTGCATAATGTATTCGAATACTAGATATATGTCCTATTAGTGAACCTACATGCGAGGCACCCGTTATACCTTCACAATCGTCACAATTTTGCATAGTGTATTCGAATACTAGATATATGTCCTATTAGTGAACCTACATGCGAGGCACCCGTTATACCTTCACAATCGTCACAATTTTGCATAGTGTATTCGAATACTAGATATATGTCCTATTAGTGAACCTACATGCGAGGCACCCGTTATACCTTCACAATCGTCACAATTTTGCATAGTGTATTCGAATACTAGATATATGTCCTATTAGTGAACCTACATGCGAGGCACCCGTTATACCTTCACAATCGTCACAACTTTACATCGTGTATTCGAATACTAGATATATGTCCTATTAGTGAACCTACATGCGAGGCACCCGTTATACCTTCACAATCGTCACAATTTTGCATAGTGTATTCGAATACTAGATATATGTCCTATTAGTGAACCTACATGCGAGGCACCCGTTATACCTTCACAATCGTCACAATTTTGCATAGTGTATTCTAATACTAGATATATGTCCGATTAGTGAAGGGACTAATATTTGTATTTCGTTTTATTGATAAACGAGTTATGCTTACGTAGGAAGTCGAACATGTACTTGAATACACAAGTTCCCCAAACTCCGTGCGCTTGTCAAACATACAAACCTAAATACACAAAAACAATTATTATAAATATATCTTAATAGGTAGTAAATACTTGTAAGGGCGAATAAACTACATGTGTGTGAATGTTGGTGGGGAGAAACTGACAAATAGGGCGTCCTGGGACATCCTCGTCACCTCTAACGTGTATGAGATCCAGGCTTATCGTACTCATCTATGACTTGTAGAAGGTCCCGGCGTACATCACTCACATCTGACGTGTAGGAGGTCCCGGCGTACATCACTCACATCTGACGTGTAGGAAATCATATGGCATCTCCTCACCTCTGATTTGTAAGAGATCCCGGTGCACTTTCCTCACATCTGACAAGTTCCATGTTCGCTGACATCCTCCCACGATCTGGCACGTGGGAGTTGGGATCTGCCAACGTTTTCATATAACGAGAAACGGTATGTGCAGGCTCGAACCCGTGACAATCAGTGATGATAGGTTACAGTGGTATACAAGTCAGCTACCTTAACCACTCGACCACGAAGCATGCTTTAACAACTTTATATAAATCCCTCTCGTTAGCGTACATGAAAGCACAGACGGATCTGTAGTCCAGTGGTAACACGCTGGACTGGTAATCCAGTGATCGCATGTTCGATCCCCCGTCTGACCACCCTATTAAAAGTCTTTCACGTGGGACTCTAAACCGACGTAAAAGAACAAAAGGAGACTCTGGAATGGGTCTCTCTCTGTATCATTGCACTATCCTCCAAAAATCTAAAATGACTAATCTCTTCAGGAGGCGTCGCTCTTATGGGCAACCGGTAGCGACGATAAATAAACGTAAAACAAACAGTTCATGAAAGCGTATGAAGTGTCCTCCGTGTAGAAGGAACGGAAGTACACATAGAGAACCCACCTGTCTAATCTGGCAACCATCTCACATACTTACAGGTCCGAGAATGGAACCAGCGTTGTGTTGGTTAGAAGAGAGCTTTGTAACAACTAAGCTAATCAGGCAACCGATTGTCTGTCCGATTAGCGTAGTGGTTAGCGCACTCGCTTCTCACCAATCTACCTTTCTATAATATTGCTTGATCTATACTGACACCAAATATTAGCTCTATACTAACACCAAATGGTGTAACACCAGTGGGTAGCGCGCTCGGGAAGTATGTGAGATGGTACAGTGGTCGCCAGATCGGACAGTTGGGTTTTCCCAGGGTACTCAGGTTTCCTCCCACCACAATGACCAGATATACGCTTTCATCCGCGCCAACGAGAGTGATTAATATAAGTTGTTAGAACTTGCTTCGCAATCGTTGTAAAATAAATAAACTATAAACCGATTGTCATATTATATAGAAGACAAGCAAGTAAGTATATTGCATATATATGAAAAGCAGCATTACCTCTCCGGAACTACAGAACTCCATTTTATGACAACGTTTTGCATTGGAATGCATCGCACAGCTGTAGCAAATAGGACCTATATTCTGTGGGTAACCTGACGAGAAATTCATGGAAATAAAGCTCATGTAAATTGGCAAAAAAAACAAAAACAACAACAACACAACAACATAACAACAACAACAGTGGGAAGCCGTAATTATTTATTATTTAAAAATTTAATCGATCAATAAATTATGTAATAAATATATTTTAGATTACGTCATAAGTTTATATTAGTTCATAAAAATGTATTTAAGCTCGATTGCGAAACAAGCTCTTACAACTTATATTAATCACTCTCGAGACCTCATTCCTGATGGAATCCATGGCCACGAGGGAGATAGTAGAGGCAACGTGGAATTTAAATGCTTTGCCTAAATAACGGCTCCAATTGTAAGTGGCATTTCACACCTGAAGCGAACCTGAAGCCCTACCACAGCGCTATCATGACTTCCACATACGTTTATGAGTCTATATTATATAATAGCTGCAGCAGTAGTCTAGAGTTGTTGAGATGCAATGTTTTAATAATATGCTATTGCAACTTGTTTTCACAATGAAGAGAACACAATTTGCAATCACATATCACAATAATTATCATTGCTATCAAATTTCTAACATTCAGAAATCTCGACAATCTCCATATACATGACATTTTCAAAGTGCAATGCAGACGTCGGAATGAGGTGTCGAGAGTGATTAATATAAGTTGAAAGAACTTGTTTCGCAATCGAGCTAAAATAAATTTGTATAAACTAAACTAATTAATAATCGCTTTGTTTGACGTTCACGTGTTGGACTAGTTCGAATCCAAACTGCTACATAGTTAATTAGAATATACTACGGACAATGGTATAAGTCTAGAAATGCGGCATACGTTGACTCGTGATGCAATAGTAGACAACCAACAACAGTTACTGGATATGTAGTCCAGTGGTTAATACGTTGGACCGGTAATCCAGGGGTCGCAGATTCGACCCCCGTCTGACCATAATAAATGTAACAGTCTTTCAGATGGGACTTTAAACCGAGGTCTCGTGTCGGTGCTTTACACCGTACACGTAAAAGAACCAGAGGAGACTCTGGAATGGGTCTGTCTGTATAATTGCACTATCCTCCAAAAATCTAAAATGATTAATATGTTCATGAGGTGTCTGTCTGTATCATTGCACTATCCTCAAAAATTCTAAAATGACTAATCTCTTCAGGAGGCGTCGTTCATATGGGCAACCGGTATGGACGATAAATAAATGTAAAACACACACACACACACATACACATACCTGGCTCTCCACAACCATTGGCATTGCATAAATCATGGCTGTGGCAACACTCTGTACATTCACTGGTGGTGTTAATACAATCCTGAGAAATACGAAACGAATAGTATCCTACCTATTCACTCTCGAGACCTCATTCCTGATGGAATCCATCGCCACGAGGGAGAGGGAAGAGGCAACGTGGAATTAAAATGCATTGCCTATGGGTACAATCGTAACGGCTCCAGCGGTGCTCGAACTCCAGATCTTTCGCACCTGAAGCTAACACGCATCCACTGCGCTATCACGATTTACGCTTGCTTTATTGGCCAGTGGATAATAAACATGTGTCACAACGTTGCGACGTCATATGTTCACAGATAAACTTCAGGTCATGACTATTCGTTAATTGTTCCTCGCTAAAACTTCTTTGTTATCAGAAGAATGGATACATAGAACATTACCTTGGTTACTGTCTGTTAAATTTTAAATTATTAGGTTCGTTCTTAGATTTTGGAGGATAGTGCATGATACAAAGAGAGACCCATTCCAGAATCTCCTCTGGTTCTTTTACGTGCACGATGTAAAGCACCGACACGAGACCTCGGTTTAAGGTCCCATCTGAAAGAGTGTTAATTTTATTAGGGTCAGACGGGGGATCGAACCTGCGATCCCTGGATTACCAGTCCAGCGTGTTACCACTGGACTAGAGATCCGCCTATATTTACTTCGCAATAGTGCTCAAATAAATGTATATAAACTATTAATTTACTTAAAGGCATGTTATCAATTTGCATAAACCTTAATCATTCTGTAGTATTTATATTAATATAAATGGTGCACCTGAACTTGTAACGTATTGTTGCAAGCTTATGTTAAATTTAATTATTTCAAGGCACATTAACATTATTGGGATAAACATATTGATTTATCGGCATACATGTAATATACGTTGAGAAAAATATACAGAAACATACATTTATAAATATCGTAATATGTGGATTGAACTGAAAGCTAAAGGCTTACGGTAATTTCCACTGCGTACTAGATGTTGGTACCAGGTATATATGACGTACTAGATGTTGGTACCAGGCATATATGACGTACTAGCTCTTGGTACCAGGTATATATGACGTACTAGATGTTGGTACCAGGTATATATGGCGTACTAGATGTTGGTACCAGGTATATATGGCGTACTAGATGTTGGTACCAGGTATATATGACGTACTAGATGTTGGTACCAGGTATATATGGCGTACTAGATGTTGGTACCAGGTATATATGACGTACTAGATGTTGGTACCAGGTATATATGACGTACTAGATGTTGGTACCAGGTATATATGACGTACTAGATATTGGTACCAGGTATATATGACGTATTATATGTTGGTACCAGGCATATATGGCAACTTTAATAACTTGATGTAATATCGAAAATAACCAGAACTTAAATATATAAATGTATTGAACTGTAGCAAACCGATATTCGCATGCATCCAACGTTGTAGAACTCATCTCCAAATGCGTTCGTAATTTTTTCAGTTCCACAAACCTAGAACAATATGTGTAAATTAAACAACATTAGAAAATAGGCACACCAGATATCAGATACAAGGTATTAATTAAACATATTACTAAGAAAGTTACTCCAATCTAACTATTATATGTTATAACACGAATCTCGCGATCATGCTATCGGCCGGTATCTCCCGAGTATCCTCCGGAATATGCCGATCAAAGCACGGTATGACCTACTCATGACGTACAATCTCCCAGATCAGGGGACATAATTATGCAGTACTACTGTGTACGGTTCAGAATAATTATTCATAATTATCGCTGCCCCCTTTACATACGACACCGTTAATGTTTCAAATAATCTAGATATAACTTTATCACATAAACTACGGCGCGGGAGTTTAATAAAGCCATGTCATAAATTCGGTAATACAGTGTATTAAATATGCAAATGAGGCAAATGCGTGGGCGAATCACGATAGCGATTCGCAGTGACCTACATTTTTACATCAACTAGCACGCGCTGTGTAACTTTGATTGTGACGTCATTTGCCAAAACATCATGTACATTTTGTATTTGTTAAAACAGACTGTTTGAAAATAATTTAAGTGTTTAATCTTGAATTGTTGCACATGATATGTTGTGATAGTTTAAAAACTGTTTACAAAGGAAGAAAATAAAACAATTGTATTTAGTGTCGCACTATTTTCTTGGCCCATTAAGTAGAAACCGCAGTACTACTCTGGCTTTCATTTGCTAAAGGGGAAGTGTGTTCAATCGTGACACACCTTTACTGCGTATTTTGTTTATGTGGTAAAAAGAATCTTACATTCGTGTTTCCATATTGAATTTATTAAACTCGTTGAATAAATTCAATATGGAAAGCCACTCATGTAAGATCCTCTATTTAATCATCATAATGAAAAGAGGTAATAAATAACATGATTTATAGGGAGATAAGTCGCATTTCGTAATGCATAAATACGTGATATTTACAAACAATGCAAGTTGATTGTGGGTCAAAGGGTAGTAATAGTAGTCACGGGATTAACACATGAATGGTAGCGACATGTCATTGATTGCATCATCGATGACGTATCGCTCTTCTCATAATGTATAATGACGTAATTTCACGGCAGTGCTAGGATTCTATCGTTATCCAATGAAAATGGTATAAATGTGGACGAGGAGATAAACGGAAACTACCGGACTTGTTCGTGATATCTAATTAGTATAAAGTAGTCCCTTGTCTACATATGTAGACATATATTTATCCACTATATACAGGCTGTTCGCGCCGTTTCGTGGATATGAGATCAATCGTATGGGTCCGTCCTTGACCCGAAGCCTACTCTTCAATGTGTGGCAAGATATTGCACAAAAGATGAAAACTCCCAAGTCGATGTTATGTTCAAGAACTCTCAGTGTTCATATAAAAATGTATTATCACTGAGAGTATGCATATTATAGTTCATTACCGATGCAGATGTCCACAAATAAATATGTGCCATGCCATGGTGTTTGTTTATGATAGTGGTAACCCTATTGAAGCCATTTCGGACTTATGGCACAAGTCTTATGACTATCAGTACTTCTCGAATTCTAGAGCACTTGAGACGCTAGACTGATAGGCAATCAGTAACCTTTATCGAACTAGCCGGCGGCTCACCAACCGACCATATCAGAGTGAACCGCAAACGAGGTTCGACCCTTCAACCTGCCGCTTCGCAGTCGTACACCTTACCCACTAAAGACGGCGTAGCATGCACTCAGCACAATATAGTCTTATCTGTAGCTACTTATATAACAATTATTTAGTTCCTTGAATGTGACCTCTGGTGTTCAGTGTATCTTACCTCGCCATTGGCGCATTCAGTAACGTATTTACAGTGTCTGGGCTGTGTTGCATTATCACACTGTAAGCATGTCAACGACTGGGCTGCAAGCAATATAAATTAGCTTTTATATTGTAATTTTATTTGATCTGTAATTTAAAGCATATTTAACCATTAACCTGTAGAATAAATTGGATGGAATGTGCAAACAACATAGATCCAGATCAGCCCCGGCGTAGCACCGCGTCTGATCAGGATCTATGATGTTTGCTATTCAGTGTTTTAGCTTCACTATCCGAATAGCAAACAACATAGAGCCTGATCAGACGACATTCCCTCGTTTATATTAGACTTAGCTAAGCCCGGGCTCTGCAGAGCTAACCCAATGATATTTAAATGATACTGTTCTTAATTATATTCGTAGATTGTGAATCTATTTAATCGAAATGTGCAAGATCAATTCTACTTCCCGTTTAAGGACACACATACATGACTGGAATGTACTTTAAATGCAATTAAAATGTTTTTATATTCACATCATAAACCCACCACAGATTGTTCCACCCAAAGGTGTTAATTGAAGTAGTAATCGATTTCGTGGGACCAGTGATCTGGTTCGAGAGTTCCAGTCATCCGTGTTCGAATCATCGACGGTAGAACAATATGCATTATATAGAGATTATTGTCGTGACCAGACGACGTGTTCGAATCATCGACGGTAGACCAATATGCATTATATAGAGATTATTGTCGTGACCAGACGACGTGTTCGAATCATCGACGGTAGAACAATATGCATTATATAGAGCTTATTGTCGTGACCAGACGACGTGTTCGAATCATCGACGGTAGAACAATATGCATTATTAGAGCTATGCGACCAACGACTCGATCACGACGGTAGAACATAGCATTATATAGAGCTTATTGCGGCAACCAACCACACAACAAAATTATTGTCGTGACCAGACGACGTGTTCGAATCATCGACGGTAGACCAATATGCATTATATAGAGATTATTGTCGTGACCAGACGACGTGTTCGAATCATCGAAGGTAGAACAATATGCATTATATAGAGCTTATTGTCGTGACCAGACGACGTGTTCGAATCATCGACGGTAGAACAATATGCATTATATAGAGATTATTGCCGGCACCAGACGACGTGTTCGAATCATCGACGGTAGAACAATATGCATTATATAGAGATTATTGCCGGGACCAGACGACGTGTTCGAATCATCGACGGTAGACCAATATGCATTATATAGAGATTATTGCCGTGACCAGACGACGTGTTCGAATCATCGAAGGTAGAACAATATGCATTATATAGAGATTATTGTCGTGACCAGACGACGTGTTCGAATCATCGACGGTAGAACAATATGCATTATATAGAGATTATTGTCGTGACCAGACGACGTGTTCGAATCATCGACGGTAGAACAATATGCATTATATAGAGCTTATTGCGACCAGACGACGTGTTCGAATCATCGACGGTAGAACAATATGCATTATATAGAGATTATTGCCGGCACTAGAGGATGTTTCGAGCAAACGGGTATATTCTAGTTAACCGAGTTCGAGGCAACCAAATTTGACTGTATATGCATACATTAGTGGTATATACTACCTTGCACATCACATCTGATGTTTATTTTAGTATCAGTGCAGTAGCCGGACTACTTGTCTAGCTTTTCCACAAACTTAAGAGATTTTTTTTTTAAATATTATACAAACCTCAAATAGCATGTACTGGAATGAAATCATGTGTTTAATGTGTTTCATCAGCGCTTCATTCCTCTTCTTCATGAATGATCCTGATCTATTTTTAGATGTGAGCTCACTAGTGGTGACGTCACAAATGATTGTGGCGGGAATAGATATTCAATACAGAAAAGAAAATGAATAATTAACGTTAGTGTTTTTTTTGTTTTTTTTGTAATGTTTTAATGAGTAACATATCATAAACATATTGTTAGGTTACTCTTTCGATCCTTGATTTCGTATTGAACTCTCGTGGAGTGATTGTATCAAAATAGTAAGATAATGACCCGATATTATCAATCATACACATACCTGACTGTAGCCAACCAGCTAGAGTAACAAATGCACACAACAGATAGGTCACCATTCTACAAGAAGACAAAAACGGTTTCCAAATTATAACATCGCTCTATTTTCTTTTATGCTGTCCAACAGTTGAACTCCATCTTCATATAACATCGCTCTATTTTCTTTTATGCTATCCAACTCCATCTTCAACTGCTTTGAAACAGTGTAAGATAGCATCTTCTCTGCCACTGTTTGAGTTTCGTATTCCTCCGCGGTTGGGTGTACTCTTGTAATTTAGCGAATTTCTGACTATCATTAACAGTTAATTATTAAGTAATATATATCTAATGAATTTATTTTGTCTGTTGCTTTTGATATTGACACCAAACAGAAACTAACTTACACAGGGACTATTTCTTATTGCGAACGATCACGCTAAGATAAGTAAGTGGTCGAGGTGTTATGTATTGTAGAAAATGTTAAAAACAAATATATTAGCCCAAATCATTGGACATTATAAAAGAAGAAGAAGATTTGTGTTTATTAGTGTAAGATAGAATTTTATTTCATCTCGTGATCGCCGAAATATGTATTGCCATAAACACACATACCCTCTATATCTTGAATAGAAAACATTTGTCAGTTATCTCCCTTGCATATTCAATCCACTAGTCATTGTAAATATATGTGTGTAACTTATGTATATGTATAGTGTGTATATTACGACGAATAAATATGTTTAAACAAAAGGAGGATAGGTCCATTTAATTGATTTCTTCTAATATGTTTCATTCCTTATCACCTCAGTATATAAATTATTACCCAAGTTCTAATGTTCTCTGTTCTCTGTTCTCTGTTCTCTGTACAATCTGCTAATCCATGATCAGATCAGAGGTGGTTCGGGTTTCTTAAAACATATTCTAAATTGCGCGAGTGTGCACTTTTTTCTGCCAGAATGTTAAATATCAGTATTTATAATATTGTTAATGTCTGTATTGTATGCTTATTTATCGTCGCTACCGATTGCCCATATGAGCGACGTCTCCTGAAAAGATTAGTCATTTTAGATTTTTGGAGGATAGTGCAGTGATACAGACAGAGATCCATTCCAGAGTCTCCTCTGGTTCTTTTACGTGCACGGTGTACAGCACCGACATGGGACCTCGGCTTAAAGCCCCATTTGAAAGACTATCAATTGTATTAGGGTCAGACGGGGGATCGAACCTGCGATCCCTGGATTACCAGTCCAGCGTGTTAATCACGGGACTACAGATCCGTCTTGTAGTGTTAGTGACATGAATAATGACCTTTTACATAGTTCTGCTGCTATAGGGGCTGTCCGATTAGCGCAGTGGTTAGCGCGCTCGCTTCTCACCAATGCAACCCGGGTTCGATCCTCGGACCGGGAAGTATGTGAGATGGTACGCTGGTCGCCAGATCGGACAGGTGGGTTTTCTCAGGGTACTCCGGTTTCCTCCCACACAAATGACAACATATACGCTTTCATCCCCACCAACGAGAGTGATTTAATATATTAAGTTGTTAAAACTTCGCAATCGTTGTAAAATAAATAAAATTTAAACTTACTGCTATTGTCTCTTATAAGTCTAATTTGTGGAATGGCTATGAGCAATGTATATATTTATTTTACAAGGCATGTAATTGAAAATATATGTACTGTCTATATTTATAGATGAGATAGAGATATAATAATTATCATATACTGACACCATAAAAAAGCTGTGTCATTTTATATTAAGAGTACAGACGGATCTGTAGCCCAGTGGTAAAACACTGGACTGGTAATCCAGGGATCGCAGGTTCGATCCGCCGTCTGACCCTAATAAAATTAACAGTCTTTCAGATGGGACGTTAAACCGAGGTCTCGTGTCGCTGCTTTACACCGTGCACGTAAACGAACCAGAGGAGACTCTGGAATGGGTCTCTGTCTTTATTATTGCACTATCCTCCAAAATCTAAAATGACTAATCTCTTCAGGAGGCGTCGCTCATATGGGCAACCGGTAGCGACGATAAATAAACATAAAACACACACATATTAAGAGTTAACACATTTTAGAATTATAGGATTTTACTTTCATGAGTGAAAAAAATAATCCTTCACACATTTTGCACTAATTTACCCAATATCGCCTAGAACCACCGGCCTACTGCAATCCAGCTGGACAGCTTAATCACTTGAAATAGTTCGACTCCCCCAGTGGGATTCAAATCTACAGCGACCTTAACCACTCGGACACGAACGGAGGCTCCTGGAAGAAGCTATATGTCTATATGAAGCTAGTATTAGAAACATTATATGAAGCGACAACATATTCTGCGCCTCACAGAGAGATATTTATTTTCTAAATTTGTATATCTTACCTATACATCCTGATGGCGCTCCCCGAAGCCAAGTGAGAAAAACATGTGTAGATATAGAGATAGATAATATAATTATATATATACTGATACCAAAAATAAACTGTGCACCTTTATATTGAGCGTTACCTTTTCGTTACAAATTTTATAATTATGGATTTTACTATCATGAGTGCACACACATTGCGCAAATTTACCCAATATTTAAGCGCGTAGACGTCCAAATTTGCCTATAACCGCCTACGTGGTCAGGTGGTTACGGTCGCTGACTTGTATACCACTGCAACCTATCATCTCTGACGGTCACGTGTTCGAGCCCCGCTCAGACCGTGTCTCATTTATATGAAACAGTTGGCGGTTTCTTACGGAGGTTGGTGCACCAAGTACTGGTTAACCGCTGGAGTCTGCCCAGGAAAGGTGTTGTTAGGTAAACTGCCCGTCGCTCAAATGGGAAATCGACAGCGACGTTAAATAAACTTAAATAAAAAATAAATGTGCCATGTGTTTTTCTAAAAGGATATACATTTTACCTCTAAGGCAAGTGCACATTTTACCTCTAAGGCAAGTGCACATTTTACCTCTAAGGCAAGTGCACATTTTACCTCTAAGGCAAGTGTACATTTTACCTCTAAGGCAAGTGCACATTTTACCTCTAAGGCAAGTGCACATTTTACCTCTAAGGCAAGTGCACATTTTACCTCTAAGGCAAGTGCACATTTACCTCTAAGGCAAGTGCACATTTTACCTCTAAGGCAAGTGCACATTTTACCTCTAAGGCAAGTGCACATTTTACCTCTAAGGCAAGTGCACATTTTACCTCTAAGGCAAGTGCACATTTTATCTCTAAGGCAAGTGCACATTTTACCTCTAAGGCAAGTGCACATTTTACCTCTAAGGCAAGTGCACATTTTACCTCTACGGCAAGTGCACATTTTACCTCTAAGGCAAGTGCACATTACCCAACACATTTTACCTCTAAGGCAAGTCACATTTTACCTCTAAGGCAAGTGCACATTTTACCTCTAAGGCAAGTGCACATTTTACCTCTAAGGCAAGTGCACATTTTACCTCTAAGGCAAGTGCACATTTTACCTCTAAGGCAAGTGCACATTTTACCTCTAAGGCAAGTGCACATTTTACCTCTAAGGCAAGTGCACATTTTACCTCTAAGGCAAGTGCACATTTTACCTCTAAGGCAAGTGCACATTTTACCTCTAAGGAAGTGCATTTGTTGGGTGTCAGTATATATATATACAATGTTTGATGCCAAAGATAAGAAAAACTGAACGTGCTCATATTTCCGCTTAGATATTGCCACGTTTCAGGAGGCACGTAGGCCTACAATGACAGCACTGTGATTCCTTCATTGATTCACATTTCATAAATAAAAACGTGAAATAAATCGTTTTTTCTCTTTTTGAGAAGACCACAAGAGTATTGATTATTTGCATAGTTTTTGTTTTGTACTTCATCGTTCATACGTCACGATTGTCAATGAGGGTTATTAGTCTGTCTGTCTGTCTGTCTGTCTGTCTGTCTGTCTGTATGTCTGTCTGTCTGTCTGTCTGTCTGTCTGTCTGTCTGTCTGTCTGTCTGTCTGTCTGTCTGTCTGTCTGTCTGTCTGTCTGTCTGTCTGTCTGTCTGTCTGTCTGTCTGTCTGTCTGTCTGTCTGTCTGTCTGTCTGTCTGTCTGTCTGTCTGTCTGTCTGTCTGTCTGTCTGTCACCCCCCCCCCCCCCCCCCCCTGGTCTGTCTGTCTGTCTGTCTGTCTGTCTGTCTGTCTGTCTGTCTGTCTGTCTGTCTGTCTGTCTGACTCTCTGTCTGTCTGTCTGTCTGTCTGTCTGTCTCTCTGTCCGTCCGTCCGTCCGTCCGTCCTAAGACCAACAAAGTTAGCACAATGTATCTTCACACTGATATAATTTTTTTATTATTTTCATCGCTATTGAATTTACTTCGATGAACATATGTGCCCTGATTGTATACAATTTCGCATGAGGGTTTCCAACTAATGATATGCAGTTGACATGCGCACTCGAAGTTACGGGCATGCGCATTCGCATTATTAGACAACGTTCGTCGCGAGAAAAAGCGTGACTTACAGTTTACGTTGTTCGGAGGTAGATCTATTTACCTTTTCCGAGACACGGTAAGTTAACAATTTGGACTAAAATATTTTAAATACAAAGTGTGTTATATTTCGTTGTGTCATAGAAAAGAATATTTAATGTATATATAAGTAATAAATGGCGGGTTAATAGTTGCCTTCGGCCTCCACACACTTTAACCACGTCCAATAGTGTTCATACCCAGATGGAAACTATTGTCGCGTATTTCATTCCTTAAATTGTATCGCTTCCAACATTTAGACACGCATTGTTCTTGTCTGAGTATTGTACCAAGCATTGTAATATATACATCGTTATAGCGATGTGGGGGTGCTCCATGGCCGAGTGGTTACGGTCGTGTGACTTTGAACAAATAGTTTAAGTTCGCCAGGTCTTCCGTCACCAATATTATCTTGAGAATCGCCATATGACCTAAGCTGTTATTGTATGTTCCATTAATGTCAAACCCCTTGCGGGCACCTAGACATGTTTTCCTGGGCAGGCTTAGTCGACCTAAATGGTTAACCAGTACTAAGCAATGTGTGTACCTTGCCAAGAGGTGCCTTGCTCAATGACACTACATACGTGGCCTGACCCAGTATCGAACCCGGGTCCGTTCGATTCCAAATCCGACGCTCTACCACTAGACCACGGACGCCACAGCTGTTGATGCTGCCTTAAACCGCAAAAACGAACACATGTTCTAATAGGTTATCAAACATGTTCTATCTATCTCCCTTTTATGTCAAACCCCTCGCGGGGACGTAGACATGTGACGTTGCATGTTGGTAACCTTATAGATAATTTTGTATCATTTTTCATTTCATATAATTATACAAATTTATTGTTAAATAAATTATTTTATGGCGCGCTGTTCTGAGCTCCTACATACCCTGCTTAGAGAGCTAGGCAGAACAACAATGTACGGACATGGCCGGCTTCACCAGGCTCTAGCACTATGCGTTAATTAGCATGTATTTAAATTCGAAGCCGCCATATTGAAAAGGTATGTAAGAAAATTTTACAATCATTATATCAACATGTTTTGGTTGGTTAAAACAAACACAAAACAAAACAAAAAACACAACAACAAACCAACAAAACAACAAACAAAACCCCCCAAACAAAACAAAACCAAAAACACACCCCAAAACCAAACAAAAAAAACACAAAAAACACAACACAAAAACCAAACAACACCCCCAAACACAAACACAAAACCCCAAACACACCCAAAAAAACCAAACAAAACACACAACACCCCACACACACCCACCCACCACCCACCCCCCCACCCCCCAAACACACAAACAACCCCAAAACCAAAACCCCCCCCACACAAGTTATGTACAAGTATACATACCTATAGACAAATAACAACTTTAAACATTATCGCGACAATCGTATTTTTATTTGAACCCCACGCACTTTATATTAGCTTATCTGTTATTTTTGTTTTTAATAATGTGTTGCCGAGTTTTAATATTGTCCGTGATTGCCGAGTGAGAACTTTCGGTTTGCTTCCTCTGCTTCTCTGTCTTTATGTATGTATGTATGTATGTATGTTCCTTTAATGTCAAACCCCTCTCGGGGACTTAGACATGTTTTCCTGGGCAGGCTTAGCCGACCTAAGCGATTAACCAGTACAAAGCAATGTGTGTGAGGTGCCTTGCTCAATGACACTACATACGTGGCCTGACCGAGTATCGAACCCGGGACCGTTCGATTCCAAATCCGACGCTCTACCACTGGGCCACGGACGCCACTAAAGGGCCCATGCTAAAGATAGTGTTGCAGAGGGAACTAGTCTAGGATAATTCGTTCGAATATGAAAGGAGATTATCGGACGTGGCCAATGCGGTTACCCTTCTTGAATATACAACGAATTATATACGTGTCTTAGAAATTAGTATAAGTCCGTGTTAGGTTCTAAAAATTATGCAGGTGGAAACTATAATAATTGATTATATATTTATACTGTATGCGAAATATGTTTAAGATTGTTTATTTTCAGAAACAGTTGTAATGTTGCATACTAGGCGAATAAATACCCATTAACATTGTCCACGAGTTTATTAACAGTCTTTCAGATGGGACGTTAAACCGAGGTCTCGTGTCGGTGCTTTACACCGTGCACGTAATAGAACCAGACGAGACTCTGGAATGGGTCTCTCTCTGTATCATTGCACTATCCTCCAAAAATCTAAAATAACTAATCTCTTCAGGAGGCATCGTTCATATGGGCAAACGGTAGCGACGATAAATACACGTAAAACACACATGAGTGGGAAGGAAGCTTAATGCTTTAGAACTTTACCGATAAAACTGTTTGTCTGTTTGAAGTAACTTCATGTATTAGTAAAGTGATTACTTAGACGTGTATTGAGGAAAGTAGAAAATGTGTTTACTCACATACTCGTTTATTTAACCCAACTTAAAAGCATGTCAGGTGTACCCAGAGTCGAATCTAGGGGTTGGTAACCACCTCCTTAGTCTCAGTACTCGGGTACCCAGAGTCGAATCTAGGGGTTGGTAACCACCTCCTTAGTCTCAGTACTCGGGTACCCAGAGTCGAATCTAGGGTTTGGTAACCACCTCCTTAGTCTCAGTACTCGGGTACCCAGAGTCGAATCTAGGGTTTGGTAACCACCTCCTTAGTCTCAGTACTCGGGTACCCAGAGTCGAATCTAGGGGTTGGTAACCACCTCCTTAGTCTCAGTACTCGGGTACCCAGAGTCGAATCTAGGGGTTGGTAACCACCTCCTTAGTCTCAGTACTCGGGTACCCAGAGTCGAATCTAGGGGTTGGTAACCACCTCCTTAGTCTCAGTACTCGGGTACCCAGAGTCGAATCTAGGGGTTGGTAACCACCTCCATAGTCTCAGTACTCGGGTACCCAGAGTCGAATCTAGGGGTTGGTAACCACCTCCTTAGTCTCAGTACTCGGGTACCCAGAGTCGAATCTAGGGGTTGGTAACCACCTCCTTAGTCTCAGTACTCGGGTGTATGTACGTGTGTGTCAACTGGATAGGGCTTGAGGTCAACTTCAGGTCTTGTTGGGATGATACTCTACTATATGCATGACTATATGTAAGAACGGTTACAATATCAATGAACTGTTTACCAACACGTGGGGAATAAACATCGACGAATACTTCGTGTTCATCGGTGTGTACATTTATTGATTTACGCTGATAAAAGCACATGCTTAATAAGAGTGACGTCATATAAACCTTTATTAAACGAGTTCAAAAAGATATGTTACTGAGGGAATCTCTGGCGTGTCTCTGCACTAGTTTATTAAAAGTGTGTATGAAATGAAAACGAGACGCACATTTTCTCTTCACATATATAGCAGTCTTTAACCCATTTCAAACTAGTTTCCCATGGTCTTGCTAGATTCACCGACAACACGAACTCATTGAGTATATACATTATGCACGTGCAAAGTAGTTGCAAAGTAGCAGTTTATTTTATTTCAACATGTAAATAATTTGTTAATTTGTGAATAATATCATTATTTCTTTGTATTTCTAACTGCAATTTTATTGTATCTCGTCTGTAATATCCCTGCTAATCATATTCGCTATGATCTGATCAAAGCTAAGTATAGATTTCATATGACCAATTCTTAAGCAGTGTACAATAGTACCTATGTATTTTACATTTATTTATCGTCGCTACCGGTTGCCCATATGAGCGATGAAGAGATTAGTCATTTTAGATTTTTGAGAGGATAGTGCAATGATACAGACAGAGACCCATTCCAGAGTCTCCTCTGGTTCTTTTACGTGCACAGTGTACAGCACCGACACGAGACCTCGGTTTAATTACCCATCTGAAAGACAGCTAATTGTATTAGGGTCAGACGGGGGATCCAACCTGCGATCCCTGGATTACCAGTCCAGCGTGTTACCACTGGACTACAGATCCGTCTGTCAATAGTACTTATTTTGTCTATCAATGCTTTATAATTGTTTTAGAGCAGTTTTTAGTATCCGATTAGCAGGGATAGTGCACGACATCACCACTATGATCACAATTTTATGAAATATGCTATATGACCTAATACAATGTATCTAGCGCTTTAACCCTTTCAACACCGCATACCTCTAAATAGGCTTACAAAAAGTGTAGATCCAGATGAGCCGGCTCGTAACGAGCCGTCTCATCAGGATCTACACTTTTTGCCAGTAATATTACTATTTTTAGACAAAATTACCCATATTGATAAATGAACTGGTCCAAATGTAATTTTCTTATTAATTTATTGGTCTAATAATATCAAGGAACAGTCCATGTCAGTTACTTGGGATTGAATGGGTTAATTATCGCTGATACATATAATTAGTTCAGTCAAATATAACAGTGATTTCTGCAAATAAGTTTAACGTCTACAAGAACAGCACTCTCGTTGTCATCATTCTATCTATATATCTTCCTTAGATATCAAACCCCACCACAGGGATGTAGTATGTTAATAGCTGGGTCGTGTTAGAATATATAATATCAAGTTCATTAATTGATATTGGCTTTCTGTGTTGATAGTTAGTGCCTATTTCATATTATTCAAAACCGTTGTCCTCATATCCAAAGTCATGATGCAGCTTGTGGTCTTAGATTATAGATATCCATTTAGGTTTCTATGATAACGCTAATGATGAACCATTTCCAGAATACCTAGTGTCCATTCCGGTAAACACAGTTGCCATATGGAACGTTGCTAATTGGCTAAAAGTTGTTCCTTGACGTCACAAATCGCACGCTGTCAATAACACCGCTAAGTGCATTAGTAACGTCATTGAAACAGAACCACGTGAGTACAGGTCTACCACAACTTTTGTGTCATATATGGTTATCTATAGTATTGAAACATCCAGAAAATGCAATGCAAACATAAGGAATAAACTCAATGTGTGTGTTCGTGCATTGCAGTATACGATACATGTGTACTGATTATAGCTGACATACCCTTTAAGCAGAACAGATGGTGAGGATACTCCAATATACGCAACACACGTTGGTGTAATTCCTTAATTGATACTCGTAGTGCTATCCGAATACAAGCCATTTCACCATGCATGTATATTCAAATGGTTGTAATATGAACACGTATAATGTAACATATACCAAACTAAGTCTGTTCTATATTGATCTAAAATGCTTACAGGATTGCCACTGAAAATATTTATAGTTGGAAATAGTTTGTTACTGAACTGCATACTTCTGCAGCAGCCAGTTGTTGTTTTTCCATCTCCCAATGAAGCGTTTCTTTACATTATGGGGGTCACCCAATCGTTCGTCCTGGTTACTTTTCTGCAAGAGCCAATTCTGATTTCTCCATCTCCCTGCAAAGCGTTTGCTGTAGCCCCCATCACGCAATTGGTGTAATTTGCTTTGGATAATTCGCCATCTACTGTTCATCCGTTTGTCCATATCTGGGGATTCACTTTCTCGTTTACTATTAGCCCTCAACTCTGCTAATTTGCGATGAATCAGATTCCATCTGGAACCATGCCGTTTTTCGAGGGAATTCTCAGTAGGGAGATCTTCAAACCCATCATCAGCTAGCTCATTATAATCTAGATACCCATAGGGTCCAGGAACAACAAAGTCTCCTTTTAATATTCCATATCCAGGATAATCTTCCGAAAGGTACGGTGCATGTTCAATATCGTTGTTGTCTTCATCTGAAAATCTCTTATTTAGGCTATGAACATAGTCAGTTTGCTTCTCGTTTCGTTGTGTGTAATCTTTCATGTTCTGCCAATTCCAGTTTCTCCAACGACCAATATTTCTTTTACCACTTGATTTTAGCCATTTCATATTCCGCCATTTTCCAAATCCTCTTTTGTCGGCTTCAATGCTCTCTAAATCAGAGTTGTAATCGCTATCAGATTCAGTATTTGCTGCGATTGCATCCTGGTCAGACTTAGTTTCATATACGTGTTTAGGCAGTTCTGCGTTTGTTTCGTCATCTTTTAGTAAAGAGGCAGCCGCAACTTCTGGCTTATCAGCAGCCTACAATAGTAGAAACATAGATTATTATTATTTAAAAAGCTTCGACCTTGCCAAATGATGCTTGTCTCTCGATGGTGAAGTCGCCATTGTGGGTCTGTTCGTCTTCCATTAGTGTATCCTCTTCAACATCAGCGTTAACACCAGTATATGCATCAGTATCATATAGCTATAGAGCCATCAATATGTGCTCATTGAAGTTGAAATTCTCCAAATATTTCGCATAATATTTATACTCTTGTAATACTATTCAAATTAGATTACCTGATAGAGAGGTGTGTGTGGTGTTGTGTGGTGTGTGTGTGGTGTGTGTGTGTGTGTGTGTGTGTGTGTGTGTGTGTGTGGTGTGTGTGTGTGTGTGTGTGTGTGTGTGTGTGTGTGTGTGTGTGTGTGTGTGTGTGTGTGTGTGTGTGTGTGTGTGTGTGTGTGTGTGTGTGTGTGTGGTGTGTGTGTGTGTGTGTGCGTGTGTGTGTGTGTGTGTGTGTGGTGTGTGTGTGTGTGTGTGTGTGTGTGTGTGTGTGTGGTGTGTGTGTGGTGTGTGTGTGGTGTGTGTGTGTGTGTGTGTGTGTGTGTGTGTGTGGTGTGTGTGTGTGTGTGTGTGTGGTGTGTGTGTGGTGTGTGTGTGTGTGTGTGTGTGTGTGTGTGTGTGTGTGTGTGTGTGTGTGTGTGTGTGTGTGTGTGTGTGTGTGTGTGTGTGTGTGTGTGTGTGTGTGTGTGTGTGTGTGTGTGTGTGTGTGTGTGTGTGTGTGTGGTGTGTGTGTGTGTGTGTGTGTGTGTGTGTGTGTGTGTGTGGTGTGGTGTGTGTGTGTGTGTGTGTGTGTGTGTGTGTGTGTGTGTGTGTGTGTGTGTGTGTGTGTGTGTGTGTGTGTGTGTGTGTGTGTGTGTGTGTGTGTGTGTGTGTGTGTGTGTGTGTGTGTGTGTGTGTGTGTGTGTGTGTGTGTGTGTTGTGTGTGTGTGTGTGTGTGTGTGTGTGTGTGTGTGTGTGTGTGTATGTGTGTGTGTGTGGTGTGTGTGTGTGTGTGTTGTGTGTGTTGTGTGTGTGTGTGTGTGTGTGTGTGTGTGGTGTGTGTGTGTGTGTGTGTGTGTGTGTGTGTGTGTGTGTGTGTGTGTGTGTGTGTGTGTGTGTGTGTGTGTGTGTGTGTGTGTGTGTGTGTGTGTGTGTGGTGTGTGTGTGTGGTGTGTGTGTGTGTGTGTGTGTGTGTGTGTGTGTGTGTGTGTGTGTGTGTGTGTGTGTGTGTGTGTGTGTGTGTGTGTGTGTTGTGTGTGTGTGTGTGTGTGTGTGTGTGTGTGTGTGTGTGTGTGTGTGTGTGTGTGTGTGTGTGTGTGTGTGTGTGTGTGTGTGTGTGTGTGTGTGTGTGTGTGTGTGTGTGTGTGTGTGTGTGTGTGTGTGTGTGTGTGTGTGTGTGTGTGTGTGTTGTGTGTGTGTGTGTGTGTGTGGTGTGTGTGTGTGTGTGTGTTTGTGTTGTGTGTGGTGGTGTGTGTGTGTGTGTGTTGTGTGTGTGTGGTGTGTGTGTGGTGTGTGTGTGTGTGTGTGTGGTGTGTGTGTGTGTGTGTGTGTGTGTGTGTGTGTGTGTGTGTGTGTGTGTTGTGTGTGTGTGGTGTGTGTTGTGTGTGTGTGGTTTGTGTGTGTGTTGTGTGTGTGTGTGTGGTGTGTTTTATATAGAATATTTTTATTATTCAGCATGCGTCCTTCCCGGTCGGGAAATTATTGGGAGCTGATAAATTCTGTAGCTGTGATATCACGTACCGGGAACATTCACTTTCTCCTCAACCTCTACCCAACCGCATCAGGGTTGCATCCCAACTCGGTTTTGCTGCGCTAAATTAATTATAGAATATTAATTGTTTACATGTAAGTGTATAAATATTGAATGAGTTTTTTAGAATATTATTTTATTTTCAAGAATGGCGCTACCCACGAATGGAAATAATAACTTCCTATATTTATTAGTGAAATATAAATCAATCATTCCCTTATTTATTTCAGCAAACAACTATTCTTTTTATTTAAAACTGTAGCATGTTTTATGATAATAAACGATGCAACATTTCTCTAAATGGCGACAGACAAATGACGTCACTGACGGCTTATATGTTTCAAACTGCAGTGGAAGGAACCAATCAGCTTGAAGCGGTGTAAATAAAATATTATATTATATAAGTATTATCGGACACGTAGCTACTATAAGGCACTGAGTCCGGGCCTGCAGATTGTCTCAGAAAATCAAAATCAAAACCTCCGAAATTGCAATAAAAACTGTTGGTATGATGGGGGTACATCTCTGAAAATAGATGTACCATTGACGTTCAAAATTGTCCTGGAGGAACATGCCCCCAGACCCATGTTGCAACATTTATTAGTCGAGTCTAGATACGCCCCTGATCATGTCACTGCTTTCAAGCAGCGTTGATGATAACACATTTTATTTCAGTGATAAATGTCTCTATCTTTCATAGGAAGCCATAACAAATGAAATATATATTAAAAACCACGCACACAAACATACACAATTAAAATACAAAAAAGCAACATCAATGTACGAGCGAACGGGGAACCAGCATTTAGTACATCGAGACCATCGCATTATACCGATTGGTAACTTCCCCATCGCACTTCCCCCATCAAACCTGCAATCAGAAACGTAAATACATTTATTTCGTTCATCTACAACAGCAGACCTTGGCTGTGTAAACAGATTTTCACCCAATTCGCTATTTCACTGCGTTTTTGCAAACTATGAAGTTTTGGTAACATTTCTTTTGTCTCGACGAGCTCTTTATAATGGTGTGAGTTGTTTGACTGTGGAACGTCTGGAAGTAGGAGACGTCCAGTGTCCACAATGTTCTATGTTCCTATATTTCGCTTTTTACTTTGTTGAATTAAGGCGACCATTTGTCTAATGTGATAATCTGAACGTTTCCAGGACGTTCACAATTAACGATATAATTGCCATTGCCGTCGTTAGCTAGCCCATACATTGACCTTCAACATTCTGTCATCTAACTGTACAGTGTGGAAGGTAGGTCCTAGCAAGAATTGAATAATGGTGTTCCTTACTAATAGATCAGTTGACGACGACGTAACATCCGAAGGTGAAGAGGATACTGTAATGTCAAGAACAACGTCGTAACACACCAAGATGAAGAGGATACTGTAATGTCAAGTACAACGTCGCAACACCCCAAGGTGAAGAGGATACTGTAATGTCAAGAACAACGTCGCAACACCCCAAGGTGAAGAGGATACTGTAATGTCAAGTACAACATCGTAACACCCCAAGGTGAAGAGGATACTGTAATGTCAAGTACAACATCGTAACACCCCAAGGTGAAGAGGATACTGTAATGTCAAGTACAACGTCGTAACACCCCAAGGTGAAGAGGATACTGTAATGTCAAGTACAACGTCGTAACACACCAAGGTGAAGACGATACTGTAATGTCAAGTACAACATCGTAACACACCAAGGTGAAGACGATACTGTAATGTCAAGTACAACATCGTAACACACCAAGGTGAAGACGATACTGTAATGTCAAGTACAACATCGTAACACCCCAAGGTGAAGAGGATACTGTAATGTCAAGTACAACATCGTAACACCCCAAGGTGAAGAGGATACTGTAATGTCAAGTACAACTGATACATGTAGTGATGACATTTGCCAATTGCCATCAACGTAAGACAAAAACTGTTCTAAACTGGTATATTGTATCCTAACTTTGTACGAGAGGATTTTAATTTTAAATAATTACAACATATCGCTGTTCTGATTGGCTGGTTCAGCCCATGTGATCACCGTTCATAACCCAATGAAGTTCCCAACTTATTACATTCTCATTAATATTCATAACGGACTACTTATTGTATTATGTGACGAATCAAATCGACAACTTGTTTGTATGTTGTAGATTACAAGACTACAGGTGAATGTTCTTTTTCTGCGTTTCATCGCGGTGCACAATGTCAGTTGTTTACACAGTCGGTGTTCATGCAAAATAGGTGTAGAACACTGACATTTTCATATCTCTATCGAACGCAGAAAAAGAACATCCAATTGAAAAAGATAAGCAATATCGATGTTTTTCTAGAATTAGGGACACTTGACGAAATGATAAACTTCATCTGAATGCAGAATTGCAAAGCAGACTATAGCCGTGTCATTTTCGATTTTATTTGCGTCGAATATCATAACTCAATTTATCAATTACTGTACCTAGAAGAATTAGACAGACCAGCCATTTTTGTATCACCATAACCATGCGTTAAAATAATACAATATGCCAACATTGCCTCGCAGTTACATCGTCTATCACATTGTATCTATACAGGAACATTACGTGGTACACTAGAGACCACGTTCTCTACACACACATTACTTGGTACACTTGAGACCACGTTCTCTACACACACATTACTTGGTACACTTGAGACCACGTTCTCTACACACACATTACTTGGTACACTTGAGACTACGTTGTCTACACACACATTACTTGGTACACTTGAGACCACGTTCTCTACACACACATTACTTGGTACACTTGAGACCACGTTCTCTACACACACATTACTTGGTACACTTGAGACCACGTTCTCTACACACACATTACTTGGTACACTTGATACCACGTTCTCTACACACACATTACTTGGTACACTTGAGACCACGTTCTCTACACACACATTACTTGGTACACTTGAGACCACGTTCTCTACACACACATTACTTGGTACACTTGAGACCACGTTCTCTACACACACATTACTTGGTACACCTGAGACCACGTTCTCTACACACACATTACTTGGTACACGTGAGACCCACGGTCTCTACACACACATTACTTGGTACACCATGAGACCACGTTCTCTACACACACATTACTTGGTACACTTGAGACCACGTTCTCTACACACACATTACTTGGTACACTTGATACCACGTTCTCTACACACACATTACTTGGTACACTTGATACCACGTTCTCTACACACACATTACTTGGTACACTTGAGACCACGTTCTCTACACACACATTACTTGGTACACTTGAGACCACGTTCTCTACACACACATTACTTGGTACACTTGAGACCACGTTCTCTACACACACATTACTTGGTACACTTGAGACCACGTTCTCTACACACACATTACTTGGTACACTTGAGACCACGTTCTCTACACACACATTACTTGGTACACTTGAGACCATGTTCTCTACACACAC